>JASSUY010031880.1:0-82881 GCA_032466535.1 Forpus xanthops | reverse complement strand
CCCCAGAGAGAAGGGAACAACGCCCAAGCTTGGCCAGCCTATAAGTGTCTGAAAAAAAAACCATGAGTTCAGACCAAGTCAGCAGAATCCGGTTTGAGTTTGTCGGCTTTGATGTCTGTGCCTGTCCCAAGCACGCTGCTGTCTATCGCTGCGCCGGCTGGTGAACATTAACCAGCCAGGTTTTGCTTCTCTTGGTGTCAACGTAAGGTTCAGTGCCGCTTGAACAGGGAGCACGGGCAGGAAAGACGCTCCCCCAGTCTTCCCCTGCTGCAACGGGGAGACTGGCAATGCAGGCGTGAGAGCACGGAGAGCAGGAAGCAGCGACGGGAATCGCGGTGGGGAGGGAGGAAAGGAGGGAGGAGAAGGACCAGGACGGGGCTGCCACGAGGACAGCTGGAGAAGAAACCACGAGGAAAAGAGGAAGGAGGAAATCGTGGGGGTAAGACTGATTCTGAGAGTTTGTGTATTTGTTAGGTCGTGCAAGGTGTGAAGTTGCCTGGAGCTAAAGGCAGTGCGAAGCTCAGAGAAAACAGAAGTGATGCTTCCAGCAGCCAAAATGAATTAGGAAGGGAACAAAGTGACAAGCAGAGAGGGGTGGGAGTCAGAGGAGGAAACCCAGGGGGTTCTGCAGGGAAGCAGTTGCTGTGTGGGGTCTTGGGTGCAGGTGAGAGACAGCCAAACATAGCCTGTGCCACAGGAGGTGGTTGTGTTTGACACCACCGTGCACAGCACCTGAATGGAGGTGTGCTGGGACTTAAGGAACCCATACACCTCAAGATGGAGGTTGTGCCAGTGCATTCATTAACGATTCTGAAGCAGTTGGATCCTTCAGTGGTGGAAACGAGAGTGCAGCCTGTGAGGAAGCGATTAATCCTGTCTGCAGAGGAGGGTGGGATTAGTTTGCAGTAAATAAACCACAGAGGTCACATACAGAACAAGGAGGACGAAGCAAAATACTCATTCAGTGAGCAATATTCATCCTGAGAGCTGAATGAAGCAGGGAGGGTCTTGTGGGGAAAAGCAGTAGCATGTTACTGAGTGGTTCCAGCCTGCCTCCCAAAGCCCCACACGCAGGGGGTGGCCGAGTGCACCTGGGGCCAGCTTTTCAGAACTTGTAAGTGCTCAATTTTGAACCTGCTGTTCTTCTAACAGGTTTTTATGTGTAATTTATAATTTATATTGCAATAACACCCACAAGTGCTTTCCAGGCATTGAGTGCATCTCCGATTATGACTCAAAAATGCTTCCATTCTGGGATAAAAAAGAAGAGGAAAATTGATGAGTATTTCCCAAGTGGAACAGACCAAAGTTTCTGTTGGTGTCTTTTCAAACAATGCCTAGTATGAAATCTTGTCTAATATTATTCACAGGATTACAACAGGTGGTGTGAATTGGCTGGGGAGACTGTGCAGAGAGGGCAGCTGACAGCTCACTGTATATGCAGATGTAACATCTATTAGAAATACCCTCTGTGGTTTGCTTGCATTCGAGCTGAATAGGTTCTGAAAACAATGCTGCTGTGAATGGAAGCCATCAGCAGAATTGCTTAAGGCTGCAAAACTCATTACTTATACAGCAGTAGAGCAAGTGCCACGGTGTAGTAACTTGTCCTGCTTTACTGGAGTTGTTTGGTAGTTCTTAGATCAATACATGTACATCCACATCTAATAAAGTGCAAGAAAATAATTTATCTCAATAGGTATCGTTAGCTCAGGTTTTTATCCTGATACTACCCAACTGCATAAACAACATCAACTTTCTTTTTTTGTGCCTTTTTAATGCTGCTGCCATGTTTTCAAGCACACAATAGGTTATGTCCCATGCTCTGATTATCAGAGCCATGATACTATACTTTTTACAATCACATTTTAATTGCAGCTGTAGAACCTATGCAAAATCATTTAATATAATGTTGTGAGCAAATAGCACAGATGATGCGTTTAGTGTTTGATTGCTGTTAGTTTACTGATTGATTACACATGCAGACAGTCTCTCCGCTTTGACTAGGAGCTCAAAGATCATACACACACACGGGGATATAGGTTTTATATGCACTACTTTAGATGACTAAGGATTTCAGAAGGATTAGCTGAAAAAACAGGGAGTCTGGCACGCAGAAATATGGCAGTTTATGGTGGCTTAAAAAATGGCAATGTGAATTTATGACTCAATAAAGGAGGGGACCCACTAGTGTAAAGGGTAAAAGTTGGTCAAGAAAAGTTTTGGCCATGCTTTGCAGCAGCTCATGGGTTTGGAAGAGTTGCTGATATGTCTTACAAGTAGAGACAGAAAATTATGTTAGGTGTTCTCTGCCAATGGTGCAGAGTGATTTGCATGGAGTAACCTGGATGACAAGCAGCAACGGCTCAAGGAGGTCAGCAGAGAGAAGAAAGTCTGGCCAGGAGTATATACTGTAGAACAACCAGGTTCTGTTCCACTTTTCTGAACATAAGCTTATACACAGTTATGGAAAGGACTTTGCTGCTATTTATTGCCTGGTTACTGATCCATCTGTCTCCACCCAAACTCTTGTACAGACATTCTTTCCTCATAATTCTGCCTTTCTCCTTTCTATCATTACTCAATATTTATATGGGAATTCTGTCTGGTAGCCAGGTCCCAGGCTGATCAGATATTGCTTAAATCCTCAGCAGTTGGTAACTGAGCTGTGCAAAATCGTCAGTTTAGGGTTAAATATTGCTGAATAAATAGATGTGCTGAAAGAATAGGATCTAACAATTCGTGTTTGGGGAAATAATTACTGAAGAAAGCAAGCCCACAACATTGTGTGTGTGTGTTAGAGAGAATGGTCAAGAGTATCTTTTAATTCAGCATTTGCCCATGAGAATTATTCCCATGAGGGACCTTGCAATAAAATCTGCTTGGTCTATGAGAATAGAAAGAAATTGAATAAAAAGACTCCATTTCCACTTGTATTTATTCAGTCTGGGAAATTCAGTGGGCCGCAGCATTAGTATCAGCAGGGGATTCTTTGCTCCTAGCGTTAAATTACTGTCATAATCGCTCAATTATTTCTTCCTTGTACTGTTTAAAATAAAAATCCATCACATTCTATGTTTTTTTCTAACATTTATTAGGTTGAGTGTTTAGGAAAATCAATTATATTCAGTCAGGCATGAATTGATGAATGTTCTTGTAATAATTGTCAGTTGTTAAACTGAATGTACTTTCTCTTTTCACCCCTTTTCATTTCCTTCAGAGGGCAGAGGTGGCTCAGAGAGAGGCAGAGACCTTAAGGGAGCAGCTCTCGTCAGCTAACAAATCTCTCCAACTTGCTACGCAGATCCAGAAGGCACCTGATGTGGTGAGAGAAAATATTTACTGGCTCTTACAGGTTTCTGACATTCCTACAGCACAACTCTTTTCAATTTAAGCTTGCAGCTATAAAAATATCTCTTTGGAGTAATATTTTAACTGCAGTGGAATTGTGTTCCTTTGGGATTGCAATTTGGTTCAGCTTCTGAGGTGTGTGATGGCTGGAGAAGACCATGGAAGGACAGAGGTGACTGGTATGGTGATCCATAGCTCTCCTCAGCTGGTCCAGGAGGATAGCAGTGACTCAGAAATTAAATCACATCAGTAAGGGCATCAGCAGAGGAAAAATAAAGGGATTGATGCAGTGTAACGAACAGTGCCTTGGTGGGTCATCAGCACTTGCCTGTCTGAAGGGCACAGAGGATGTGTGGAGCTTCAGGCCAAGGGGACCAACTTTGCCTAGTGTTGCTTTCATTAGTGGGGACCTGCTGCCTGCTCATTCTTATTATTCGTAGTGTATGGGCTGTCAGAGGAACTGGAAGTTCAGTATCATTCCAGTTTTCACTGGATATATCTAAACGGAAAATTACACCTATAAATCCAATAAAAGAAGCTTAGAAAATGGAGAAGATATCTTGTACTCCTAAAGGTTTGGCTGCTTGTTGTTTGTCTCTAGGTAAAGCAAACAAACAGTGCTGTTTGGGGAGGTTGGTAGCACTGACTCTTCTGATTAGACCTTGTGGGCACAGGGTGCTGTTGCAGGACTCCAGCTGGTCCTGGGTTAAGAGGTATCACAGATGAGCAGGCAGATTACTTCGATTTTTGTTTGCCAAAGGAAAAATAGGAGTATTTCAATGTAAATATGCAATTAAGTGAAATTTAGTCTTTTTCTAAGCAGCAGACTTACAAAACAAAAGGAATCATGCTCCTCGTATTGCTTTTTTCCTTGCAAGCCATATACATGCTTGACACTGATATCAGAGAAACACGTGGTTGCCTTTAAAATACATTTGCAGAGAATGAATAACAAACCCTAAGTCTTGCAGATCTGTTTTGTTGTCTATTAATACGACCCAGTATTTTCTCAGAGATGGCAGAAGATAGACAAGCAGGCTACAAAATACAAAATAAGAAGCCTGAATATCACTTGTAACTCTGAATTACCTGCTTCTTCCTATCTCATGTCCTAGTCTTATCATTATATTAACATTAGGTCTTTCTTGTATTTAATAGTACTTCTGCACTTCATTTATATTTAATATGACAACTACTGCAGGAGGAAAATGATCATTATCTATCTTATTTCAGACTCCACGTTCAAGTCTCAATAGGCACAAGCAGCAGATGATTATATAACTTGTGATGTTTCATGCAAGCAAATTAGAGGTTTTTTCAAGTTAAAAGTATAATTCAGTGTAATAGGAGAGCGTTGTTAACTGCTGTTCCTACATGTAGCTTTCTGAGATACAATGCTATGCAGTCACTGGGAATCAAGCTAAGTGTTCAGAAGATAAGGAAAAGGCATTTTGTTGTGCCTGTATTTTCCGGCAAGGAGGGGATGGAGTATATTTCAACCTGCTGCAATGTCATCTTGAATTGTAAGGAAAGTGCTTGGGTGACAGCATAGGGGGGTTGAATTTTCAGCTTTTTTGCCGTAGGATCTTTGGTATAGTGCTTACGATCATTGTGTGTCTTTTGTGGTAAATGGATTCTTTCCTCCTTCACTGGTGCTTTCTGAGGAACAGCCATTAACCTTTGTAAGATGTGTTTTAGGCTTTTTAATGGAATGTGCCTTCTTTATTGGGCTGCCTCGTGCGCCCCAGGTCTGCACAAGAATTTGTGTGTGTTCTTCATGGAAGAGAGGTTCAGAGCTCCGATGCATTATTGCTATTGATCTCTTAACGCAAAAGGAGACAAAAGCAACGGTACATTTAGTCTGTATTGCCTTTTCTGAATAGATCTGCCTTCTTAACTTCTCTGTCCCCTCTTAATTCTTATCCTATTGGAAGGTCGGTCCGGTGAGGAGGTTTCAGACTTGAGGACAGATTTTGCAGCCATGGGAAATGGAAAGAAGAAAGATCCTGATTTGAGAAAGGGAATCTCTAAAAGTGGAGGCCAAAGGGAGAATGGCCTTGTCTTACAGCTGTCACATCTGTCTTCATCCCCGTGGAGAAGAGGCTTTAGTTGCTAGCAATAATGTTTAACAGTGAGCAATTTTCAGGCAAGGAACAAGTGCATTAGAAGCAGCAGTTTGGGGCCATTTCTGATAATTTTGCCTGAACTGTGCAGCGTGCCTACAGACAGCCAAAAGGCACACAGCTCTGCCCTTCCTGATTAAGCAATTCTGCTCCATTACTTCCGAATATTTTATCTGATTAGTATTTTGTAAGCACAGATTTTCATAGTTGTCAAAGCATTTGGACTATTAATAATAAATAGATCTAAATAGAATCCTTTGACTTTCACGGCTGCATCTTTTCAGTGCATTTCTGAAATAGGGATATTTATTCTCCCCATTAGCCCTATTTTACCAAAGAGCTGTGCTGGGGAGTAGAAAGGTTCATCTTTCAGATTGAAATCATTTGTCTGTCATGCCTCCCAGAACCATGCTTGATCCTTAAATACCTGCCCTGAACTCAAGCTTGTTGCCTTTGTTTTGTTTCATGTTTTCCCATTAGGAGCAGGCCATCGAGGTGCTGACACGGTCCAGCTTGGAGGTGGAGCTGGCAGCAAAGGAGCGGGAAATAGCCCAGCTGGTAGAAGATGTTCAGAGACTCCAGGGCAGCCTCACCAAGCTGCGGGAGAATTCCAGCAGCCAAATCTCCCAGCTGGAGCAGCAGCTGACCGCCAAGAACAGCACACTCAAAGTAAGGCTCAGTTCCGTGCTCAGCACTTTCAAAGGATACAGCTGTTGTTCCGATGTTAGATACTACCTGTGGAAGTTTGCTATGGTTCTGAGAGGCACCATAAAATCCCCTGACTTCTTCAGGATGCTGTTGAATTCTGTTTTCTGTGGCATTTTATTCTAAGTGATTTCAGGTTTGTTGAAATGTGATTGACCTAGTTCCCACTGTTTTGAAATCTGTTTGTGCAGAACACTGCTACTTTTAGAATTACAACCACTAGCAAGCCCCATCATATATTTACTGTGGCTCTGGCGTGCAGTAGCTGAACTGAAACAGCACAGCAAATCTGTGTTAGGTTTTAAAACTTTCAATTCCCACTCCAATGATAGCTACTGGAGGTTTGCCAGGAATGTTTATGGTCTATCTTTGAATTTACCTGCTGCCCACTCCAGTTCTTGCCACTGGAGAAGTGTATCATTTAGAGCATAAAACTCTGTAAAATCAGAGAGACTGCTTTTTAGCCTTAATAACCATCTTGTTCATTCTTTTAGCTGTGTATTTGCTGCACAGTAATTCCGATTTTAGACTTAGCAGTTCAGTCCTGAACTCATTTCCATACCAGCAGCACTACACTAAACCTAGAGGAAGCATCTAATAGTTTTGTGAGTGACCCTTTTACTTTTTGCTTCAGCAGCTTCGCTTTGTGCACTAACCAACACAGTTTTAGTGTATCAGTAAGCATGAGAAATGGTTCCTAACATGTGTTATGAATCAGTTTCCTGTAAATCCTCTTTCATTGTTCTACCATCTATGAGCTTCAAAGTGTAAACAAGATAAATTTATCTGTTCCATTAAAGACTTCATAGTTTTTTGCAGGTTTTATAGTCTGAGGGTTTTTTGAAAGCAGGAGGCTCATAGTCCCCACTTAGCTCTGCCTGTGGTGTGGGCAGCTTTCCTCTATCACAATGATTTAAGGTTCAGTTGAAACTCTTACAAATTGTTTTAATTCTGACATTTTTTAGCGCTTACTGGTTTTGCTCTGGTGCGGTTTGATTTATGTGCAGAAATGGCTGTTAGGAATGAAAGCAGCAGTGTTGCATTCAGTCTGCTTTCAGCGTGTCTTCAAACAGCCTTTTTAATGAAAATGTTGATGAAAATTCAGTACAGCAAAGGAAACTCTTTAGGTTCCTGTATTGACAGTATCAGTCTCTGCCCATCTGTCACTATGTGAGCGCTACTCTTAATGAGGGAGGAAGGAGCTGGCCTGGTTTTGAGCAACACATTTTGCTGGCTGCATCTATCTTAAAGGGGTTTTTTATTTTTTCATAAAGCCTGATAGAAAAGATCCTGAGTCCTTGCACTTGACAGATTTTCTTGGAATAAAGCATGTTCCTGGTGAGGTCAGTATTAGTTTAGCCATTAACTTCAAAGGGAATAGGATCATAGAAATTACAGAGCAAGCCTTTGATTTTCAGTACAGTAATCTCCTTCCATTTTCTCATAGGCTTGCCCGGCTAATGCTCTGTATTTAGGTTCTTGTTGATAGTGTCTGGTGCAGTGACTCTATTGATAAAATTTGAGTCTAACCTTATTTGTTGCAGTATAAAAATATTTCATAATACATACTTTTACCCCTAAGTGTTGGCAAACCTGTGTCTGAGATCTGTTGTACAAAGATCCAGATCTCAGTGGCAATGTGTTGATCTCATGTTTGATTATAGAGGGATTGCTTCAACTGAGATTGTAATGGTTGTCTCCACCAAAAATGAATCACAGTTTCACAAATTAAAGGAATGTTCTCAGACCGTATCTTGGGGGAATTCTTTAATACTCTATGACTTAATGAAACAATACAGAAATACTTTCAGAATTATTGCTTCTTTATCTTCATCTGATCTAATAATCAAAACATGTCCTCTAGTAACAAGTCTGTTCTAATCGTATTTGTATTAACCCTTTGTTGCTGAGTATTGGAGCTTCCCTGCTACCCAGTTACAATAAAGCAGTGCTAGCAAAGAGATCCATCAGATAACCTGGGTTAATTAGATATGGGCTTTTTAGCTTATCACTCTAAACTATGACATTAGTCTCATGGGGTTTTTTAGACCCTTTAATATAGCCCATGCTGTTTACCTAAGACACTTTAAAAGGCACAGTAGTAACTTACTCAGTTGTTAAAAATTAGAGGGGAGCCAATCTGTGTATGCTCCAACATGAGTTTATTCACACAACAAAGGCAAGACAATTCCTTAACATGGAATATCTTCAAATTCAGTGTGCAAAACACCACGAGTTCATTCCTTCTGTCCTCTGGCTTCCTGCACTATTGTCTGTTGGAGGACGTTAGGATGTATTTTGTCTGAATTAAGCAGGTTGATATTTAGTGCAAGATATTAGTTCCAGATTGTCTCACAGCTTGAACCTCTGTTGTACCATGTTCTGTGCATTTTGCAGGGTTCTTTGAGACAATTACCATACTAATACATTTTAAAACAGTTGTTGACTGGGAAGATGCCAAGTGCCTAAATAGTCTGCTTATATACAGGCAGTGCATTCTCAGTTGTTAGTTTATATTGTTTAGTAAAGTATACATTTAGGTGCAGATTTTCCATGGCAACAATCTCTATATTAGGTACTTGGAAGTGATGGATGTATGTGGGTTTTATACAATTCAGAGTAAAATATTGCTGGTTGCCAACCTGCTATAATAGTATACAAGTACCCGAGAGTCCAAAGCAGCTCCATTTTGTCAACATCTTTTTTTTTACTAACTGGGTTTTGTACCTAAAATTGTTGAATAATTTTCAGGGTAAAGCATATCCCTATACTGTTACATTTAATATAGATTGCATTACAATGGGAATCATTAGCTTTTCTCGTATTTTATCTCTGTTTCTACTAAAGACTTTTTACTTAGTGTGTCTTTGCATAAGGAACTAACAGATTAATCCAGAATATTGTTTGTTTTAAATTTATCCTAGTGCCTTATATACTGAGGGCTAGTGTAAATAGCCAGTTATCCCTACAGTAAAAGCTATGCTGTAGACCTCAAAACGCTACAAGTCACAGAGGTAAGGAAGGGCTAAATTATCGTGGATCCTTGTTTTAAGCTCTAGAGCAGCAAGAAGCAGTTAGAAGATGGCCAAGGGGAGCTGAAAGATGCTGTGTGGTGTTCAGCACTATCCTCCCATTGCCTACATTGAAGTTTTGAAGCTGTCAGTCATGAAGCTCAGTTTCCTGCCCAGTACTGAGGGCTCTCTGGCTCGCTGGTTTCATTTAAAGATCTCTCTCCAGTCTTACCGAGGCTCATCTGGTACATTAAAAAGTCCAGCTGGATTCCATGTTCCAGTGATTCTGGTTTTCAGCATCAAGCTGTAGCTTGAGAAGCTGCTCGAGCTCATAGCACATTGAAGCTTGGCCCTCCTTAAAACTGAGAGGACTGAAGTGAGCTTGGGCCCTGGGGTTATGTAGTGCATTTGCATAATGAGATTTCAACACATGTTGGAGGTTATCAGAACCTCAAACATCTTTAGTATTTGTAGAATTTTCCTGGTCACATTATCCAGAGCTGGGACACCTGTACACTCTCTCTGCTATATAAAGCAAAGTCAGTACTCCCTGTAATTCCAGTTAGTAACTGGAATTTGGTAAGGCAGCACATATCTGATGAAATAGCTAAAAGATGTATATCTTTCCTGTCTTTTCAACACATCTGAATGACTGCATGAGTTACTGGTGGCTCGGGATTTAGGACACAGGACTTTTTAAGAGGCCACTTGTTTCACCAGTGTTCCAAGAGTGCAAATTCCACACTTAACAGTTTCTGCTCTCCTGCAACAACCAATGGTGCTGATCCATTAAGAGCTGCTTGTTGAGCAGCTGCCAGAGCAGGGCCCATCTATTACTGCCGGGAGATGCCTCTTGTCAGCAGTGACTAAGGATTGTGGATTATGGTGTCAAAAAGTAGGAACAGGAATTTAAGAGGGCGGTATATTGATAACGTGGATGTCCACTTTGTCACTGCTTTTTAATATGTGTACTAATGGCAAGAAGGAAATGTCATCAGTGCCTAAGCCGGAAAGGGCTTGACAGAGAATCCTTTAATAGACAGCAGAATGGCTGAAAATCCAACAAAGCCCCGTCATGCTGCTGTTGTCACCAGAAGAAGCCTCGTTTAAATTGTTAAGATGGCTCAGATGACAGACTTGCTGATCTGTGGGTGCTGTATTACACAGTATTCAGGTTTGCTGCTTGTTTCCATTGCTAGCTTTGAGATGGGTGACACACAACACATGGGCTTACTTGAGTTAAGAGGTTCCTACTTCTAATTGTCCATGTGTCCCACCCCTGCTGTTCATACACCCGTAACTGTGCTGGTGTGGAACTTTATGGGGCTGCATTTAAAATGGGTTTGCTGCAATTATCTAAGTTCACTGCAGGCCTTCCCTACCTTCCTCCTGCATTCAGCAAGCAGCCCAAGAGTCGTGTAGGATCCTCTTGAATTCTCTTCTCCTCTGAAGGCAGCTTCTCCTGGAAATAAAACCCTGTTTTTCTTTTTCATGTCATATATCCCTTTCGTTTTCAAAGCAGAAGCTCTGTCTTTGAGGGTGGCTTGTCCTTGTGTTATTTCTGCTTCCTGTGACCTTTGGGATTCTGTGACAGTTTTAACACCAAAAAATTAAGTGAAGCAGAGCTAGCCTGAACTTACCTATGAAAGTTGCAAGCCAGTAAGTTCTGTTCTTTCTTTGCTTAGATCAGGTGTACCTGTACTAAGCAAAGAAATTATTAGTGGAAAATGAATATGGTTTCTGCAAGCAACATAACGGCATCAATTACGTATCACTATGCGGTAGGCCTCCTGAAGCATTTATCCTGTAGTGATGAGCACTGTTGTTGGGAGCTGGGTAAGGTGCAAATGTGTGGCATTGCATTACAGACTGTGATAGGAGGTTTATTTCAACATTTGTGGCATCTTCACACCAAAAAGAAACCATTGAGACTGCCCCAGGTCAGGCAGACCTGACCAAAAAGACCTGCTGAGTTGGTCTCAATGCTTCATCTCCGGTGTGTAATTATATTAGTTATTGCAATAAGTAGTGCTTGTAAAATGACTTGGTACAGCTGTTCTTTTTGAGCACAAAGCATTGTAGAAGTCTTACGAGCTTAAGGCTTGTTCCAGTCAACAGCAGCTTCTTCAGTCTTCTTTTTTTCTTTTCCATGTAGATAAGGTTATTAAGAACTGTCATGAAGAATACAGTGTGTGCCAAAGCATTCTGCTTGGTTATTCCATTTACCAGTTGCATAAAGATTTCAGCTGCCCCATTTTTAATACCTTCTTCCCCAACCTCTTTACTGAACACATGACAGTGGCATTGCAAACAGCCAAATTGGGACCTACTGAATTCTGTAATGCTTGGCACTCTGTAAACAAAGGAAGAGTGAGGTATAATTGTGTTTATGTTGAATTGGTTATAGTTTGTTTTCTAATACATGTAAATTAGGTTCGAGTCATTAACCCTCACTTGTGCTGCTGTATATATGGAATAATTTAAAGATGATTTTGAAAGCCTGCAGAAAGAAAAAAAAACTAAATAATTAAATCCATCTTCTTTCTTTTAAAGCAACTGGAAGAAAAACTGAAAGGACAGGCTGATTATGAAGAGGTTAAGAAAGAATTAAAGTAAGTGTTAAATGCTTACCATAATTTTTTCACAAACTGTAGTTTAACGATGCTTGTTAAATGAAGCCGCAAATCTGTGATCTCGGAACAATAAAGAATTCAGTCAAACCCACAAAGATGGGGAAATTGGGAGTATTGGCAGAAATTGCATCCAGAACCAATGCTGTATCTGAGAGCACTCCTTTTTGTTGCAGTAGTATCTCAGTAGCAAGTAATACAAGTGTCATGAAGAAAAGGTGCTAAAACTATCATCCACCAAGGGTAAAACATTTGAAAAGCTGTGGTGTTTTAGGTGGATGACTCTTTAAAAATCCCCAGCCAACAGCTGAATGTAATGTGGACCAAGAATTAAATGCAGGGCCTTTGGTCATAATACCTTTTCTATGCTTTTGCCAGGCGCTGTTCAGCACTTACCGTTTTAATGCTGTGCTTGTTTTACTGTATATTTTTGCTAATACATTGTGGTTTTAAACTAAAGCCACAAACAGCCTCTTCCTATTCCAGGAGGCTTTTTTAAGAGACTCAAAAGAGCCTCATTTTAAACTCTAACAAGATAAGCTGTCAGGTTCAGAAGAGAAGTTTTTTGACTGGAAATATGTTTAGTGTCATGGTTTAAATAACTGCAAGAAACTCCATCTCTTCTTTCATCATTCTGGCATTTTTGTGTGTGTTTTAAGAAGCCTGAAAAAATGTTACCTTGTTTAATGAGGTATTTCAGATGGGGCTGGGAGTCATGTGCTTTTGTTTACACGTCCCTGGAGAATGTGGAAAGCACGTTTGGTTTTGCAAGCCCAGGGACTGCCCAGGCCCTTGGTGCTATTACATTCAAGCCATGCTGGCTGCGGTTCTGGTTCACTGCCAGATGCAGCACACCCTGATGGAAGGATATGTTTTCAGTTGTCTCTTTCTTGGGTCATTATACCTGAATATTAACTGGTCTCAAAAAAAAAAACAAACCACCATTCTTTTAGTGATATGGGTAAATATATCCATGTTCTGTCCTGAATTAAGGAAGATGTGCTTCAGATTTCAGCTGCTTTATGCCCTCACGTAAAGCAGTGAATGGGAATGAGGCCACAACCTCTCCATTTGCTACATGAGTTACTAAATGTGAATGTGCCAAAGCAGCAAATGAGTTTTAAAGCCTATGAAACTCTATTATATCCTTGTATTTCTGGCAATAATGCCTTTGTTTTTTACTTTTTCTTTCTTATAACACTGACATGAGGGAAGGTAGATAAGAGGTCCAGGAGAAGGCATGATACCAGAGTGTTCATATGGTGCTTCTGCCTATTTGTGTTATTTCAAGATGAGCCTGTAGGAAAATAAATGTGAGAATCTCCTGCAAGTTGCCCTTGTTGGATGCCAGTAAATTAACTCTGTTTTCCTGGCTGTTACAGCTTTTGTATCCCCTAATTTGTGGGTAAGTTTTTATCTGCTACTTTGGAGGGACAGCCAGCTACCTTGTAGGTGGCCTGGGGTCCATGTACCATCTTACTGGATCCTGTGGGATGTTAAGACCCTCTGCGAAAGCACTGAACATGTTTGCAGTGCTGCATTGTCACAGCAGCTCACTCACACCACCTTCTCTGTTCCCATCTGGTCTAAAAGATGTGCCAAAATCTAAATGGGCATCTGTGAGTGACAGTCTCATCTGAAGTGAAGCTATGAAAAGTCTGTTGGTATAGATCTGGTGTCCCTCATACTGAATCCTGCTATACTGTCTTTGTACCCTGCAACACTGACCAAGAAAGAACTGCTCGTAACATGCATGCACACCAAGAAAAAAGCTATCTTGTCAGTAAGGAAAAAGAGAATAAACCCCTTGTTTGTTTGGGAACTGCTGATGTATTTTCCTTAGTCCTCCCAAGGATGTTAGAGGCATTCGAGGTTGAGGGATCTCAATGTCAGCCAGCTTCTAACCTTGGAGGAACTTAAAGTGGTCCACATCGAGATGTGGATGGGACGATTCCTTTGTTGCTGCATTAGCTTTTGTGCCAAATGGCTTTTAAACCTTTTCTTTGAGATCTGAGAGCTCTGTGTGTACTTTCAGTTCCCTCTTGAGTAATACAACAGTGCTAACCCTCCTACTTGTGCAGTCAGGATCATACAGTCAGAAAGTTGAGCTGTCCCAATGCACTCTTTGCTTTAGAGTAAGATCTTTCAAGTCGTCTTAGATGTACAGATTCAAGTCACAAGATCATTCCTTTAAAGAGCAGATAACTGATCTTAAGCAGCAGAGTGAGTCAAAATCTCATGGGCAAAGATATTCTTGGAATCCAAAGGGGAAACATTTTGCTTCCTCGTATTCCTGTTTGTGACACATTTGGAGAGTCATTTTTGACATACTTAGCTTTTACATTTGAGAAAATGAACATACTGTAGTGAATATTCCTCCAAGGGCAATTTGAGATAGCGTCAACTTGGGTTTTAGTGTATTTTGGGTTCTAAGCGTATAGGAAATTACCTGTGAAATGGCCAGAAGGCTATTTCAGGTAGCAAACAATCCACTTTAAGCAGGCAGAGGTCAGTAAGCTTCCAGATGAGGTCTGAATGCACATGCCTGCTCCAAGCTCAGTGGAAAATACAGCTGCTGCAAGGTTTAGGATCCATTTTGCAGGTCCCAGCTGGCAGCAGGTACTCAGTACAAAAATGCATTTGTAGAGTAGCTGGTGCAAGTGGAGGGCACAGCAGGATCAGGGCTTCAAAGCTGGGCGTTTGCTACCAAGAACCCCATCTACAGACTAAATACATTTAGGCTTACTTTGCATTTGAGACTGGTTTCAGTCTGGCTCTGTAAGCAGCACAATAGTGACCAGAGAACATCACACCAGCTCCTTCAGAGTGTGCAGCTTCCTTTGGTTTAGTCTCATCTTGAAGGAAGGCAGTTGTATACTCCAGGACTGCTCTGCATGGCAAACCAAAATGCGGTAAGTGGGGATTACTGGGAGACCCACATTGCAAGTGTACTGCTGATCCAAGCCGAAGTGGGAGAAACAGCTGGGATTTGCCATGGGAAGTTTGCCACGTGATAATTTGCATAAAAAATAGGGGTTTTAAAAAATTCAGATGAGTCCCTTTATTTGACCATCATGAGGGCATTGAAGCAGGTTGCCCAGAGAAGCTGTGGCTGCCCCATCCCTGGCAGTGTTCAGGGCCTGATTGGATGAGACTTGGAGCAACCTAGTCTAGTAGGAGGTGTCCCTGACTGTGGCAGGGGATTGGAAAGGACATTAAAACTCACCCAGTTCCAACCCCATTCGAAAGCATTCTATAAATCTGTGATTACTACTTGCTGTGCTTTCAGCCCCCCTTTTCAAGGGGTTTTCCCTAGGTGAGTTTCTGAATATTTGTCTCCCCCCGAACCTTGGAGTCTTTGTGGACAGAGCTGTGCCTCTGAAGAGATGTCCCAAGAAGCATTTGCTTTCAGCAGTGATTAGTAACCAAAGTAAACATGCCTGTGATGTCAATATAATGTCAGGATCTCTAAGAACTCAAGCCATTAATGCACACCCTCTCTCCCTGACTGGCACAATTCCATTAACAGCAGAAAAGAGGCACTTTTGCATGTGGGTGAGCTGTTATGCCCACGTAAAGCAGACAATCTTAATGGCATTACTTGATGTGTTTGTGTGTTGGATGGTGGCTGTACCCCCCCAGTGACTTCTGCTGGGAAGAGGTATCATTCAGTGACACCATATGATGAAATGGATGGCCAGAGTTCTGTGATTTTATTAATAATTATATTTGTAGGAGTGCCTGTCAGAATTAACACAGTATGCAACACATGAGGTTCCTGTCTCATAACGACTTTTTTTCCCTCTGATTTGCTATGGCTTTGAGTGGTCTTGAATGACTCACTGAGACTACGGATTCCCAGAGTGTCACTTCATGGACATCTAATTCTGGATTAAAGCACAGACAGATTTATAGAGGAGCTGGACGCCACATGGTCTGAGGCAGTTAATGAGTGCTGGGTGTTCAGCTGACTCTTGGTGGCATTCCCAACTAGTCCCTACATCTTAATACTGGCCTTCTGCCTTTTTTGCTTGATTTTCCACATATAATACATGATTAGACATATTCTTCCTGCCACACAAAGTTGCTAGTGCTTTATACTTGAAAAAATGCTGTATAAACACCATCTATATCTGGTTAGGTATTTTTCCTCGACAAATGAGTGTTGTCTTTGTACAATGAGAAGCTGAAATCATTTATTGCTTCAGTCTGAGAAGTTAACATCCTGCCTGCAGCAGGCCTATTTAAACCAATTTATTAGACGAAGCAGAGTCAGAAGTTTGTATTCCTGTAAGATTGTCGCTTGCCAGATGATACAGCTCTCACTGAAAGACTTTGAAGGGAGACATCCTTCGACCACACAGGATTTATATAAAATATCGACAAGGAAACTGTCAGATTCTTCTCTTAATGTACTTATAAATACTTGGATCTTTCATATTTCTCAAGAAGTATTGTGCCATTTTGTCTTCCCTTTGCCGTGGAACTGGGAAGTTATTAAAATGACAAACTGCCTTTTAGCCTGTAGCATCTTGGTTGGGAGGATTATTTGTGCATATTTTCATTGCTGTGTGAGCTGGTGTTTATTATATAAAGTACTGTGATTGGAGTGGTGATTCTCCTGTTTTGTTGCTTTGCTACAACTTCTTCATTCCCTTCAAGCTTCACAGATAAATTTCTATCGCTTCTGACAGCTTAAAATGTTAGATCCTTATTAACCTTTAAATTTATGCTTTAAACTGGCCTGGTGGGATTGCATATGGAATGATTTAGATGCTGTTCAAGAGAATTTTCTTATCCAATAACTAGTTTGAATGGTTATTCTGTATTCATTATGAGACTGGGCTGCTGCAACGAAAGTTGTTATCACTTGTAGTGTTGCTAGAGAGTAGGAAGTGATAATGCTCATTAGTGGAGTTGTTATGAAAAGAAGAAATAGACAATAATTGTTTTTCTGCCTTCCACAGTATATTGAAATCCATGGAGTTTGCACCATCTGAAAGCTCTGGTGCGCAGGTACTGAACCTACTTTTGTTTTCTTTCTTACTTCAGCAATTCAATTAATTAAGAAAAAATTTGTCTTGCAATTCTTTGGTGTTGGCACAGGCAGTTTCCTGTGGCTGTTGAGACATATGAGTTGAGCATTGTTTTCCTGATGTTTTCTTATGCAAAAAGCTGAACTGAACATTTTTTGCCTGTTAATTTCTTTAAAGTGGTCAAGACATAGAATGACGTTTCAGCTCTGCTGGAGTGGTTATCCATAATGTTGTTGAGTTGGGTCTTTTAAACATACTAGAGTTGTTTGACAGCTACGCTAAGATTTGCATGTTTCTTGTCCTGACAGTACACTGAGCAAGGATTTTACCATTTTTAAGGCTTTGTTAGCCTTGAAAATAATGCTCATCAAAGGAAACAAACCTTTGAGTATTGAGAAAGCTCTGCTGTTCCAGCAAATGAGGTTTAAAGGTTATGAATTAAATTCCTGCTTCTGAAATCTGAACTGAAACACAGGGATTAATTTTCAATATGTTTTTTTAATGATCAAGGATGAGATATTTGGTGAAAGGCAAATCGGACACAAGTTTCTGTGAGTGGCTTTGGTTTTGCTGAAATGCAGCATTTCAAGGGAACGCTCAACTTGATCAGTCAACCTAGAAGAAATAATATAATCTTAACTCCTATTTTAATCATATTAAAAGGAGTCTGCAGGTTTTAAATAGAAGGCATGCCAGTACCATTTTAAAATAAGTAGGATTAAGAGAATGTTCCATTACACATTCCAAAATTATGCAGAATTGAAGGATGATTTACAATGAAAATTAAGCAGTGAATCTCTTCTATGGCTCACGTAGGAGCACTGAGTGATTCCTGCAAATATATGCATGGCAAATTCCCTAGCTGCATTCATAGCAGGGATGAACAGTTGTTTTCTTCTTCTGAAATCCTTTTTAGTGCCTGAGTGAGACTCTTAATGCTTTTAGAAACAAACCTCCCACTTTGATTTTTCTTTAGGATGCATCTAAACCACTGGAGGTGCTGCTGCTGGAGAAGAACCGCTCCTTGCAGTCTGAGAACGCCACGCTGCGTATCACAAATAGTGACCTGAGTGGTAGGTTGACACGATTTTCAGCTTTTCTGGTTGTTTCCTGTCTTGTAAAGGGAGGGAGGGCTGAGTGAGAGATGAATGTCTGAGCTAATGCATGACAGAAAGAGTAAGAGGCGACAAGAATACTGAATAATGTTGGATTTCTGCAGTTTCATAGGCTGGATTAGTAAACCAAACTTGGAGACCTCAGAGGGTCTTTAAAGGTTAGGGAAGAGAGGCATTACAGGATGTACCAAGTGGTAGCATTTGAGGCTGTCTTCTGTTTTGGGAACAAATTCATCTGTGGCACCAGAAGTCTCTTCCCCCACACACAATGTTGTGCAAAATGTTTGCATGTAGAACACAATAATCTTCCTGTCTGATACACTTAGATATGCTACAGCAGGTCAGCTTGGAAAAACAAAATACTTTCTTCTTAGCAAAGCGTGTTTGCCGTTTAGCTTTCCTAATGTGGGCTTTTTACATCTTGTGTGCACATTTTTTAAATGGCAAGTCATGGAATTTCCAGATACTTGAATGCTTATGGTTTTTGCAGCTGGAAGGAAGTTAGAAGTTGCCACTAGCCCTGGGATTACTGAATTCTGAAGCGGTTTATGACTTTTAACTGAGTGATCTTGATGCATCCACCTAATGGTGATTATTCAGATTGGTTTGTTCCAAAATGTAAATGTTTGCTGCATTTGGGTTCAGTCAGGTCCAATGAGTAATGTCTTGAATGAGAGACAACAAAGAGACTTGCTGTCTGTAACTGCATTTATTTTAAATGTATAACTGCACTTCATGTACTTGTTCTAGTTTTAATGTTTGTAAAGGGGATTCTCCAGGCTGCAACATACAAGAAAGGTGCAAACATGAAATGCATGTTGTTTGTTTTGGGGGCCTTGTTTGGCTTATTAAAATTTCAATTATGGGGAAAAAAACCCAACAACCAAATGAAAACAAACCAAAATCAAAATGAAAACAAAAACCCCACCACCACTTCATTGGCCCTTGGAAATCTGCACTTTTTCCCTTTGCGGGGCAAACTTTGCATTTTTTTTTATCTTGGTTTTTCCCTCTTTGATCCCCCATAATGCATTATGTTTGACCTTCCTTGTAGGGTCAGCCAGGAGAAAAGGGAAAGACCAGCCTGAGAGTCAGCGTCCTGCAACCTTGCCGGCCTCCCCTCCTTCTCAGTTGCTCCGCAACACGGGGGAGCAGGCTTCCAATACTAATGGTACACACCAGTTCTCACCAACGGGTTTAAGTCAAGACTTTTTCAGCTCATCCCTGGCGAGCCCCAGCTTACCCCTGGCCTCCACAGGAAAATTTGCACTAAACTCTCTCCTCCAGCGACAGCTAATGCAGTCCTTCTACTCCAAGGCAATGCAGGAAGCAGGAAGCACAAGCATGATTTTTTCAACAGGTCCTTACAGCACAAACTCCATATCTTCCCAAAGTCCATTACAACAAAGTCCGGATGTAAATGGCATGGCCCCGTCTCCCAGCCAGTCAGAAAGTGCTGGGAGCATCTCTGAAGGCGAGGAGATAGACACAGCCGAAATTGCACGTCAGGTGAAAGAGCAGTTGATCAAGCACAATATTGGACAGCGGATATTTGGACATTATGTGTTGGGACTGTCGCAAGGGTCTGTGAGTGAGATACTAGCCCGGCCAAAGCCATGGAATAAACTGACTGTGAGAGGCAAGGAGCCATTTCATAAGATGAAGCAGTTCCTCTCGGACGAGCAGAACATCTTGGCTCTTCGCAGCATCCAGGGTAGACAAAGAGGTAAGCGCTCGCCGGCCAAGGGTCTCACTCTGTTTTCCTCTTAGTTACCAATGTTAAAAACTGGAACGTTCCCTGTATGGGGCCATTTGTGTGTTGCTGCTGTTTTCACCCAAATCAGATGTCAGGTACAGAAAGTACAGCTTTCTGACTCTGCTTTTAAGCTCTCAAGCAGGTTAGTATCTTTGCTTATGCTTTTTTTAGCCGCTGACTTGTGTTTGTCAGCAGGGGCAAGCAGCAGGGACACTCACATCCTGCACTTCCCAATAGCTCCCTATCAGAGCTAAATACAGAGTAAAAAGGGTCAATGGCAACTAAGGCTATCAGCCGTCAGAAACACCTGAACGTTTTTATTCGGGGTTGTTTATTGAGACCAGACTTCTGTTGTGTCTTATGTGATTTTTTTTGTCCCAAAGTGTTTGACAAAATATCATAGGTGATGCATGAGATGGGTAATACAAAAAGAATCCTGATTTAAAGCAGCTTTGCATGTTTCAGGCAGTGACTTTAAGCAATAACATGCTTTTCATTGTGATTCAACTTAAGCAAAGACTGAGATTTACATTTAGAGAAATTGGAAAGCAAGTTGTTTACAGTCAAGAACTATTGGAAAGGACAGGCAGGGTTTTCCTAGATTGTGTTTAATTGAAAGCGCACACTGGGCGATTTATCATCTGTTCTTCCTTTTGATGATTGTACTTGAGGGGATTATCTGCCCATCTTTAACCTCTTCATTTTTGGTATCTCTAGACGTTTATTTATATCTGTCTAATCTCCTTTCCAAATGTAGCTGTAATCTTTATTAACAAATCAGCCAGCCTTGCTTCTTCCCAAGTAGCCAGCTCCAACCGTGCTCAGCCAAGGGCTCAAGGGGGCAAGGGCAGCTCAGAGCCTTGCGCTCAGAGACAGGCTGCCAGCTTCTCATGTCACACAGCCCATGATGTCAGAGCAACCATCCCCTGATTGTTTTGTTCTTACCAAACTTGTTTTTCAACAGAGAATCCAGGCCAGAACCTGAACAGACTATTTCAGGAAGTACCGAAACGAAGAAATGGGTCTGAAGGTACGTCACAGGCAGGTGTTTTTCTTTGCAGTCAATATCTAGGAAGTGGAGTGTGCTTTAGCTGTGTGTTTTCTTAAAACTGTGCAGTTTGATTCTGGCCTGGAATCTGATAGAAAAACAGACAGTAAGTATAAAACAAACCATGGGTTAGATGAACACTTTGCTTTTTCTAATTCCGCTGCTGCTGTACTAACGTAACCCTGTTTGAATGCTTTTTCCATTCCCATCCTCACTACATACGCAGATAAAAAGAGAGAAGTGATAGAAGTGGCTTTATAAAAGCATCAGATCCATTGAAATGCTCTCTTTGCTATTTTTGTGAGTTTGGAAGGAGAAAGTTGCACAATTACAATGTCAGTCGCATACTGCTTCTGCTCTAGATTTACTTCTTTCTTCTCATAGGGCTTATGTGGACGAATACAGTTTAATACAGTTAACTTAGTGTGATACTTCAGTATGGTGTACGAAAAAGACAACAGGATAATAAAAGAATCATGCAGGTTTGGGTGGGGTTGGAAGGGACCTTATAGATCATTTAGTGAACATAAAAGAGTGAACCTTAAAATCATCATAAATGAACATCAGATCAATAAATTACCACTGAACAGGAGGTACAAACATTTTTCTTTGTTGCAGATTAGTTGCAATATTTTTCTTGTAGCAAGACGAGGAGGAATTAAAAACAGAAACAAGTACCCTAAAACTCTGTAGTTATTTTGACTCCAGACAGAAATCATCTAGCTCGCTTACAAATGATAATTTCATCATGAAAAATGCAGCTACGGGCAATAGCATTCACAGTCGTAGTTTTTCCTCCTTTTCTTCCCCTTGTGGTTAAATAAAACCAAACCAAACCACCAAGTAATAGCTCTTAGCTGGAGAGTGCTTCAAATGGTATCTGCTTTTAAATTACTGTTTTTCTTAATGTAGTAACCTCTAGAAAGCTAAAGATTACTTTTTATCTAGTTCTGTTTTAATTCTGGTTTGGGCTAATTGTAAACTCCTCCTCTTTTGCTTAGCACCTGATGCAGTTTTAAGTTGATTCCTTATCTTATGTTTTTAGCTTTCTTCCTTGCCCCTCTGGTTCTTTTCCCTTCTGTTTCCTCTCCCCCTTCAAAAACAAAAGGAAAGGAAAAAAATAGGCCTCTGTATGTTATGCTGGAAGAGGTATATATGACCACCTAGCTCTTCCTCTGGTGATGTCAGTGTCCTCATTGCTCCAGTGCAGCTAGTGGGCAGGCTTTTGCACTGCAAGGATATTCTTTCATTACGTACCTTCTTGGTGTTGTAAATGTTGGTAAAGGTCCTGTGTAAGCTGTTGTCAGGTCATGTTGGTGGTATATCAGTATATACTGTATGTCCTTGTGTTAAAAAACAACCAATCAAATAGGGCTTTTTCCCAGAGTCATTAGTTTTGTTTTCTTCTTCAGGTAATATAACCACAAGAATCCGAACCACAGAGACTGGCTCTGATGAAGCCATCAAATCCATTCTTGAACAAGCCAAAAGGGAGCTGCAAGTACAGAAAACAGGTACGGTCTCATTTTGTCTCTTGTTCCTTTTATTTCAGATTTTAATTAAAACAATTACCAGGAGCTTTCTGGTCAGTTAATTATATTCTTAAAATCCTGAATGTAGGTTTGAAGAGCTGCTTTTCTTTTTTTTTTCTTTTTAATTATTTGGTGGAGTTTTGTCTGTCTCTTAAGACATCCTAAGTTAAGGTACACGTGTCACTGCTTGACAGTGTCTCTGCTCAACACTCTGCTCTGCCCTGCTGCTGGAGGAACAACACTAAGATTCCTGAGCACCTTTTCCCACATGCAAAGCTCTGCCTTCCCTGCACCACTCCAGACTTGCTGGCAGTCACCCTGCAGGACTTAGCTACAAAATCCTTTCTGCTAGCAGTTTGCTCCTTGGAAGGGGAATGGCTCCTGCTTTCTCTTCTCTTCTGTGTAACTCAGGCCCCAGGGACACAACTGTGTGGAAGAGGGAACTGAATGGATTTGTCTGGGTGAGGGTCATGATCTAGCCAGCAATTGTCACTCACATAAGACCATCCTACTGCGGCCATCATGTACTGAGATTAGAATGTAGGCAAACTGGGTTCTGGCTTTTATATGACTGTGGTTTTGGTTACAGAATGTGTTCAGTGAACTGGCAAATCCAAAAAGCATTTCCTGTCCCAAAAAATATCTTTAGTTTAACATCTTAGCCCTAGATAAGTTTAATTTCTCATTTTATGCTGTAATGTAGTTAACATGTAGTCTACTCCATAGCCCTCCCAACTTTAAAACAGTTTCCAGTACTGCTAAAGAGCTAATGCTGGAGTAGAAAGTATTGTGTAGTCCTTTGGTTTGTTTTTTTAAATACTGATTTACAGTTTTGGATAGTTGTCTCTCAAATGAAAACTAAGCTAATCTCATGGCAAAATATAAAAGACAGTTAATATACAATGCAGTATACGATTTAATGAATA
This sequence comes from Forpus xanthops, assembly GCA_032466535.1. NCBI lineage: Eukaryota > Metazoa > Chordata > Aves > Psittaciformes > Psittacidae > Forpus > Forpus xanthops. The sequence goes on along the minus strand of JASSUY010031880.1, from coordinate 59,648 downwards.
TGACTTTATACAAGTAATGATAACACAGAGAAAAATATGGGCTGTGTTCAGGAAACTGCAAGCATGTTGTTCCAGCAGCGTGTTTCATCAGAGAGCGTCAGGCTTCCTTTCAAATATTAATTCAGCCTCAAAACTCCCAATGAAACCAGTAGATAAAACAGAAGAGAGAGTCCCACTGTCTTTTTTCCCCATTTCTTGGCTTTTTAAATGTATTTTATAGCGTCTGACAGGAAGGAATGTAGGGAGGAAAATTTGGAAATGTATTCAGACAAGCCATAATATTACTAGAGTAACGTGCAGCGTGTTTCAAATCTTACTTCACTTTGAGGCCCCTTCTTGCGGTGTATGGGTTCCCTCTTATACTTAGTTCTTCACTTTCCCCGTTTGTTGTAGAGTACCTTTCAGAGGAATTGGTTTTCAACCACTGGGGACCTCAGTGGAGACTAACTTAAATGGAAACCGATGCCATTGCTCTCCTCATCCCCTGCTGCAGCACAGCCCTACAAGTCCTGATTCACCACTGAAATACTGCTTTTAGGTGTTACTTCTTCTGAAAGAGCCCGGGGCTCCATTCTAGGCTTCCAGATAAGGCAGAGTGATGGCCAGGCATCAGCCTGGTTTTTGTACAGCTGTTTATTTCAGTGGCTGGGATTGTGGAATGAGAAAACAGGAAGCAGGAGCATATCCAGCTTGTCAAATGAAATAACCAAGTCTCTTAGTAAAGTTCTTACTTTGTTGTAATTTATGTGCTATATTTTTGGAGTATAAAGGGCTCACCTCCTTTATCTAGTAAGAGAGTGTTAGTGGGCCGTCCAGGTGAATGCAGCTGTATTCAGTTTTGTGTGTGTTACCATTCCTTTGTGGAGGTAGAAGTGAGAGGTTAAATAACTTTGCAAACAGACCCATGACATGTTATTGACCACTTGGGGTGGGGGAGGAAGAGCTGAAGGCTTGGTTTTCAAAGGCATTTGTTTGAAAATGTTTTCAGTGTTGGAAAACATGCAAGTGGTAGCAGACATCTGCGCTCAGGCTCTGCCTGCGCAAGTCCAGCTCTTTGGCAACTATCATATTTTTCCAGTGAAGAACTTTGGAGAAGTCTTACCTTATTTTGATAAAGTACAAACCTTTGCTTAGTGGAAGTTCCTCCTTCCCATCCAGAAATGTGTTGCAGCCCTTTTTTCTGACAGGGAAATATTAACAGTAGCACGTGTTGAATATAAAGCATATTCCTGTGTTGCATTTAGTCTTTTGGTTGTTTTTCATAGCTGAGCCGGCTCAGCCGCCTTCTGCATCTAGCAGTGGCAATTCTGATGATGCTATTCGATCCATTCTGCAACAAGCCCGACGTGAAATGGAGGCACAGCAGGCTGCCCTTGAACCTGCCTTAAAAACACCACCTTTATCTCAAGCTGACATTTCTATCCTGTCCCCCAAACTAGTATCTACATCTGCAATGACTTCAGTTTCCAGCTATTCTCCTTTGGCCATATCCCTGAAGAAACATTCATCTGTCACTGATTCCAGTATCTCTGCATTGCAGAACCTCTCTGGGCTTAAAAAGGAGCCTCAAGAGGCACCTGTTTTAGAGCTTCATGGAGTAAGTGATTCTGCCCAGGGTATGTTGAGGCATGTTAAAAATGAGTTGGGACGTGGTGGTGTTTGGAAGGACCATTGGTGGAATACTGTGCAGCATGAGAGAAGAAGTACAGCTCTTCCTGAAGACATAAAAGTTGAGGAAGCCAGTGGTGGAAAAGAAAAGGTCAGCAATCAGACTAGGCCAGATCGTAGCCAGCTCCAAGGACCATCTTCTTCAGAGTATTGGAAAGAGTGGCCAAACGCTGAATCTCCGTACTCGCAGAGTTCTGAATTGAGCATGACTGGGGCGAGTCGCAGTGAGACACCGCAAAATAGCCCCCTCCCTTCATCCCCTATCGTGTCTTTGTCAAAGCCATCCAAACCTTCAGTTCCTCCACTGACACCTGAGCAGTATGAGATTTATATGTACCAGGAAGTGGATACGATAGAGCTAACGCGGCAGGTCAAAGAAAAGCTAGCAAAGAATGGCATCTGCCAAAGGATCTTTGGGGAAAAGGTAAAGAAGCGGTTCTCTTGTTACCCCAGTGTTGTGAGCGCGCGTTCTATTTCTTATGGTGGTCTGGAGCTCAGGAGGATACACCATGTGTCTGATGGAAAAATGCTTTTGCTTCATATGTTAAGTGTTTTATACAAAGATTGGCTTCAGCCACCTGTAATTAGAAATGGGACCCCCCGAGTTTAGGAATCCTGAAGGCTGAATGAAGCAAATGTTATTGAGACTCAGTATTTCATGCTTAAAGTAATGAATTCATGGAATACTTGACTAATACCGTTGTCATGACTGGAGAGTCTTAAATTTGTTATATGTGAAGATTATGGACACAAGAGCATTTTTCCTTTTTTAATATTTGGAAATGTGCACAAGGGTATTTAAACAAGCACACGGAAAGCCCCCTACCTCTCCTTAGTCTGAAGTCAGGAATTCGGTCATTTCTTATACCGGGTCCTTGGTATTTTAGTGTGCTTTGAGATGTTTTTAAGCAATGTTTAATTACAGATACACAATGCATGATAAGGCTGTCTGAAGTTCTCATGCTGTGGGCCATAAGCATTGAACACATGGGATTTCAGGAGGGTCCCCACCCACCAGAAAACACCTCCCAGGCTGTAAGAAGCAGAGGACATTTGGTGCTGCTTCTTCCTGTAAGGCACTGAATCAAATATAGTGGTCTAATAGGAGCTGGCATCGTGCTATTACCTTTTCACTACAATGTAAAATGAAAAGCCTGACCTCTCAGGGTCATTGAAGATCCCATGGCAGCTTTCATTACATATGATTTTTAACTGCTGTACCTGTGCTGAATTCCAGGCAGGTAATTGCATTCTGTCTGTCTGAAATTCCTCCTTTGCTGCAGTCGGCTGTGTTCTTAAAATATTTACTTACATGGATCAGCCGCTGCTGCAGGTGAAAACACACATCGTTATAATTCATCCCCCCCAAAATCAACCTGATATAGGCCTAGTCTCAAAAGTCCCAATTATTTTTGTTTGAGAACAAAATACATGCCAATCATTTCCTGTTTTATCTGCCTGTGTGTGCCTGGACTCTGTGTTTTTCCTGTTAAAACTGATGAAACTATCTGACACAAAATATGAAAAGCATGCAAATCTCGCACCATCCTTTTGCTGTTTGTGCTGCCACTCCATTCCTGCTGGAAAGAAAACCATGCTCCAGCAGGAAACCACGGCAGGAGAAAAGCATTTCCATTCAAGTACCCACAGAGGTCATTTTGCAGTTTTACTCATTGTTGCTATAAAAGTGATTGGAGCGATACAGCAGCAAAGGGAAACCAAAGTGACTTAAATTACTCCTCCTTCCACATCAAATGTGTTAACGTACCGTTCTTGGTTGCTTCACTTCAGGTATTGGGGCTGTCCCAAGGAAGTGTCAGTGACATGCTCTCCAGGCCAAAGCCATGGAGTAAATTGACCCAAAAAGGCCGAGAACCATTTATTCGTATGCAGCTCTGGTTGAATGGTGAGCTGGGACAGTGTGTCCTGCCTGCACAAGGGCAGCAACAAGGACAAGGTAATTAAAATTCCACTCTGTTGTTTGAGTTGAGGAGGAGGAAGCCTTTATTTTCTTTTTTTCTTTTCTTTTTTAAACTTGCAGTAAGTGACACTTGCACCCAGTGCTAGGCCAGGCAGTGCTGGAAGTGGCAGCATCCACTCTTGCAGCCCAGGGAGTGCACTGGGAATGTTTATGTGTAATTGATAAGCAGTAGTTATCAAGTTCCTAATTAGGATGATATTAGCTAGGCATGAATATGATACATAAGTCAAACAATTTTGGGCAAGGAGCTGGAAAACCTTGTGCACTGTTTTCTAGGCTGGCATAGGGGATTTTTATTGTTCCTGGGAGAATATCAGTTCCTTTCTCAGGAGGTGCGCTAGAAGAACAGAGCTTTAAAGGGAGGATGCTGTGTTGCAATTACACTTTGATTGTGGCTCTCCTCTTACTCTAATGCCAGTTGTTACAGAAAGGCCAGACTAGAGTTTGGCCTCAGTTGTACCCTGATAATGCCACTGACTTAAATGAGCAGCGCGCCCTTGCCGAGATCAGCACTTTGCTATTTGTTGAGCCTGCTTACTGTTTAGTTTGTGGTTTGGCATCTCCTTTTATTGTTCCCTGATTTTCCTCTCCTCTCTTATCTAGTCCTTCACTCTGTGACATCATTACAGGATTCCCTACAGCAGGGATGTGCAAGCTCAGGTAATCAGCTGGTTTCAATGATTTGCTCTGAAATAATTCTCTGTGCTTTTGTTACGTTTCTTTTGCTTTGATGCCGAGAGGTTGCTCATGTTGTGTTGTATTGTACAGGAGTCCCTTCAGTTTTTTTATTAAGCAAGTTAATTCCTCATTCTCTCCTTGTTGCTGTGGCAAATGTAGGGAGTACACGTATATAGCTGCATATATTAGGTAAAGAGACTCTCTCTGATCTTAGAGATCATTGGCTCTGTAGGGTTTCTTTTACCATAGTTCAGCTTATCAGTTTGACATGTGACAATGGCTGTAAAACAAGCCTTTCGTTTGTAATGTGATCTACATATTCCAGCTGCCTCACTTACACTGGCTTAGTTTTTGTTCCCCCACTTTCCCTCGCATAAAACCTGCTTTGTCAACTTGAAGGTGGGGGAAAAGACCACATTGTACCTTTCTGTTTCAAGCATCCCTAAATATTCCAAACCGACCTTTTTTTTTCCTCCCTCCCCTTTCCATTTGCAAAAAAGGCAGATGCAGAAAAGATGAGTGTCAAAGAGAAGTGGATTGCTCAGGGTTTTGTAAGACAGCCATGGTATAGGAAGGAGACTGGAGCAGAACAGCTGTGTTCCTGCTGTTAGATACCGAACTCTACCCACACAGACGTTTTACCAATGATACGCTTAACTGGCGTAAACCGCTCAGGCTGTTTTGTGCTTTAGGAAAATACTTGGGCCCTGCTCAGTACTTGCACCCCATGCCCTGTGTTGGAGAACTATTGCATTCCAGCATACACACAAGGGTGGGTTGTGCGCCTTTTCTACCTCTCTGCCATTCTGAAACTCTTTTTTCTGGCATTTGCTGGGTTTATTCTGAACATCCCAACCCACCTGCTTTTCTCTCTCTACCGAGAAACTGTTCCACATGCTAAAAAATTTTACTACAAGAAAATCCATGAGGACATTCAGTCCACATTTTTCTTAATAAGAATTGTTGAGAATAGATAAAAGCAAGAAAAAAAAAATGCCCCTGGTAAAAACAAGCAATGAAAACAACTAAAATGGGCAAAAATTATTTGCAATCATAAGGCTATTGTTACTTGCAGCAAAGCATTGAGTGAACATGAACGTTTCCTGCTATGTTTTAGATGCTGCTGTTCATTAAAAGCATGCCATTGACTACTTTTCTGTAGCATTAATACTATGCAAGAGTAACTGGTACAGTTATAAGCGCCTAAGACAGCATGGAAAATATGAGTAGTTAATTGTAGCCATTTTAAGAGGAATCTGAAATCAGAGGAGCTGGGGAAAGGCTGCATTGTTATTGCTAATCATCATATTTATGACTAACTGTAATTATAAAAGATTGAAAGACATGCCCATAGGATTAGAATCCAACCACCTTATGGATTCCCAGGGGGATCGCTGGTAGCTGAAAGTGATTTCCTTTAGGAAGTTCAGTTTTGCTGCTGTGATATTTTGCTCCCCTCCCACACTCCCAATCTTGTTTGTCAGTTCCTGCCCTTGAGCTCGTATTTTGTGAGGCAACACATTCCTATCAGCTAATAAAATCATGTTATTGATGGTTGCCTCCTTCTTCCCTTAAAGCAGACTAACTAATGAGAGAAAGTGCTCATGCCCTCTTCTTCCTCTCTCAGTGATTTAAAACAAAATTGTTGCACAGTTGTTCTTTTCTTGGCGCCTTCCTCTGTATAAAGGAATAAGGAAGGCTGTGACACCCTCCAGAACAAAAGAGCAAAGCCAAGTGATTTGAATGAGGGAGGGCAGTTTGGCAATTTTCTTTTATTAGCAGCACTTCTGTAATTAAAAGCACAGCAAACAGTTTAAAAAAGGTAATAAGAATTACGTGTCTGTGAAGGATCCTCACTTGCAGGGCAGGTGAAAGAAAAAGGCAGTTCCCATTTTCTGTTCTTCTGAGACCTTTCCCAGGAAAATCCAGGCAGAAAAGGTTGCATATTGTAGTTTTAAACCAGAAATTAATCAGAACAATTTTGAAACGAGAAAAGGTCTGGAACCTTTTCCATGTAATATAATTGGCTTGGAACTTGTTGAATGCATGAAGGGGAAGAAGTGAAATTAAACTAATACATTCAGTGGCTCCTGAGTGCTTTGCCAAGAAGGTCTTCAGCGTGCAGGGTGTCAACACGCATAGTAACGTCTCAAGCTTTTATTAGCTGTGAGTATTTTCATTACTGTTTGGCACTATTCTGTCAAACTAGCAAGAGTTTCTGGATTTCTGACCCGGTTAGTTACGCTTCTAGATCATAAGGTTTTGATTAACACCTCGTTCATGAAAATGTATTCTTTTGTCTGGTAATTTTCTATTGTCACACGTGGACAGATGGACCCATTAGTCTTTTCTATGTGAGAATGAATGGATAAGCGTTAGATGGATCTTGATACAGATGTAGATAGAGATTGAGATAGCTGAGAAAAGCCAGGCTTGTTTTTCTTCTTTAAAAGCTTTATTTATGGGTTTTAAAAAAACACTGTATCAAATTGCAACCAGGTAAATATCTGTATTTTCTGCCTGTGACCTTTCAGCAAGGCTTGGGTGATTCTGTGCAAGTTTCAGTGAACTTGTTTTACACAATAATGGTGCCTGTACCCTCAGTGGTCAAAAATAGTATCACTGTGCCTTTCCGAAGATTTTTCTTGTGTGTTTCTTTCCACCTAACTGCTCTAATGCCCTTGGGTAAATCTGCCTTTTTAATGATTTATGTGTCAAAAGCATGGACCAAATCACATGGAACAAAAAGTTGAATTAGTGTCACCCAACTGCATCAGCATTTTTTCATGATGAATTTGGGCCTTATTTAGTTGCATTGCTGCTGATCAGAGCTGGGTTGGCTTTGGACAGTAGCCATGTGCCAGGGAAAGGGTTTCGTGCTTGGGTATTCTTCTAAATACTTGTACTGTATGCAGCTTTTACCAGCCTGTTTCATTTTGGGTTCTTAAGTCTTTACTGGGCATCTGTATGACATCAGGACAAAGTTTCAGGTTTTGCTGCTGTTGATTTCATGGCAGCTCCCAGGAAACCTGAATTTTTATTCACTTTTGTATTTATCCTCTGTGAAGGACATATACTCTCTATATACTACATTAAAGACTTGCAAATACTCAGTGGGAAAAAGACGTGCCTTTTTGGTCTGTATTTCTGTAAGGGTCGTCTCATGACCTAATGTGGAAATCTTCATTTGCCGATACAGCTGCGGGTGATCTCAGGGGATTTTGAATTTCCCTTTTGTTTGTCTTCCTTTCTGGGTATCATCCATCATTCCTAACCTCATGCTGCTTAGCAATAGTAACACTCATGGGAGTTGAAGAAAGGATTATAGCAGCATAAAATGGGGAGCTAATTAGAGCTTGTTTCAAAATCAGAATCTAGCTTGAGATAATCGCATATTATCTCGTGATTTAAAAACCCAAGATCTACTGTATTTAGATCAACTAAAATATGCATAAAGGCCTTCTTTTTGAAATAAAACATTTGTAACAACAGGGAGATTACTTCTTATCATCCCATGGGAAAGAAAATCTGAAAAAAAAAAAAAAATCAGAATACAATCTGTGATTTACTGGTTTTAGGATATTAACAGCCATAGTGTGGAATGACGACAAGCCCACGTATCCATTATATTTGTATTTATGTAATACATATTCCTGTAATAAATATCTTTCCAGTACGGAATCTGCTGAACAGGCAGGTAGTTAACTGTGTCCTGATTAGATCTTCCCATTTACCAAATAACAGAAGGATGCTGTCACTTTGACTACTCAGAGAGAAACAAAGTGGGAAGAGAGTGTATTTCAGGCTGCAGTCCATGTTCAGGATTACCATCCTGATGTGCTGATGGGAAGAGCTCACTAGCCATGAGGTGGCAATGGAGAACCTCTTACCATTGCAATGTGGGTTGTGGTTTCATTGTACTGTTCTGGTTTGGATGAGCAGAGCTGTCTGAGATGGTACTTCAGAGTGCAGAGCGCAGCAGAGGTTAACGTTTGGAGAGCCAAATTTTAGTGCCTTGACATCACACAAGTGATGAGTCCCATGATGCTGACAGATCTTCCCAAATTTCAGCTATTTTTCATTGTTGAACCAAAAAGAAGAGAGAGATTGTTTTGCTGACCTTTGCTGGCATTCCAGGTTAATACAGTTGTATGACCTGAAATGTTTGTGGTTAATGTAATCTGTAAAATGGAAGAGAATGGAGATCACAAAGGACTTTTCATAGCAGAGTAGCTGAACTGCACCTTCCTTGCATAGATGGTTTATGTTTAATGTCCAGTTCTTGAGTCTTTGCTTTTGGTTGAGCAGGTTGTTTCCTTTTGTGCTAGGTACAAATACATGTTCTAGGTTTGGAGCTGAACAACCAAGTCAGCCAAGCAGTTACCTTCATGCTAGCCCTGAAGCACACTGGTGCATATTGGTGAAGCTTCCACATTTCTTCCTGTGTGGCTTGAGATTGCAGCTCTGGAGCAGTTGGCTATGACTGTCTTGATTTCAAACCATAGGATATCAGTTGGCTCCTCATAAGGGCAGCTGTTGTAGTCTGTCTGTGATGTGCATGATCATATTCTGTGTCATTTCCCTGACATTTGGACCATGAAAACCTTCCTGGCAGCCTTTCTAGTATCAATAAAGCTGGGAGAATTACTGTCAAGGCACCTTACTGGGACCTGGGAATGCAGCGTGAAGTCAGTGTTTCAAGCTCATTCTTAACATAATGTTGGCTATCATTGCTAGCCATCATCTGGTCATTCCTGCCTCTTGCGTAGCTCTGTCCTCCCCAGGCTGTCTTGCATGGTCCATAGTCCTTTATCAGTGATGCTTAGCAAATGGTGTTTGGAGAGATATTTCTGCCTTAGTTGTATTCCTTTCTGTCCATTGAGCCAGCCAATGATTAAACTTGCAGAAAATGACTCCATCCTTATTATGGTCATAGCTTTACTAATCTGAAAGTGCTAAAGTAAAATATGTAATCATAGACTGAGCACTGTTTTCTAGGCAAATAACCCTTACAGCTGACTTACAATGACAAAGCACCAACACGCTCCTTATATTAATATAGCAAAGAGGAGACTCATGCTGGATTCTAAAGACAAATTTAATTCACTCTGAAGTGTGGGTATGGGTTCATTGCAGTCATTTTGGAGGAGTTACCCAGACAGGTTGCAGCTATGTTTTATTTCTGTGGTTAATTTGGGAATGTGGGTCCTTTACATTCCCCTTTGGTTTGCAGGGAAATATCTCCACATGAGGAGCTCGTGTACAGCTCTGCTGTAGTGTTTAGCCAGGCACACTAATGCCTCATGCTCAGACTCTTCATTTCTAAAAGTTAGAGTTAATAAGGGAATATATTTTTTAAGCTGTACAAAAAAAGAACCTTTCCTGACCATTATTACTGGTGTGCTTCTTAGGTAGTTTGTAGGAGTACCAGTTAGCTTAATAGCTGCTGAAAAGTGGTTGGAGTTTATGAGTACGTCCTTCCCCTGTCACTCCAGCATCAATCTGAGCGTGTAACTTCTTGCACTCTCTTCAGGCTTTGTTTAAGAGAGTATTGAATATTAGATCTCTGTAAATTCCTCTTTTCATTGTTTTATTCTTTTTTTTTTTTTCATTTCATTAGTTTCCAGCATTTTCTTTTCCCTCCTTTTGCACATTTGGAGTTGTGCAGCCTCCTTTGAGGAGTGAGGGACCCACATTACCTCCCCTTCCTACTTCCCAGCACGGAGGGTTTCTCCTGCCAGCTGCTAAGCGCAGAAGAGCTGGGTGGAAAATGACAAGCTGATACGTTGGAAAGCCAAATACAAAAATAACTGGAGCAGCACTGAAACACAAGCGAGGCTGTGGCAGTTGTGCTGGGGGTCAGGAGCCAGGGTGATGGCCAGGATCTGTCCCCTATGGGCTGGCAGCTGCAGAAGAGGTTGCGAAGGCTCTTCTCTGAAGGGAGTGGGTATGTTTCTGTTGGTGATAGGAGGCTCTGGCAGCTCACGCTGGTCTTCTGGTTGCTTGTGGGAAAAAGAGGGGGCAGCAGGTCCAGCCTCTGTGGCCACGTGGCTGGCACCAGTGGGATGGAAGTAGCCATCATGCCCTCAGGTGTCCCCCGCAACAGCCCAACCACTGCTCAGCAAATGACAAAATGCTCCTCTACTGGTGAAAATTACCTTGCTTTCGATCCAAAGAACAGCTAATGGGCTGTTTGCCTCCCGAAGTACAGGAAAAAAGGTGTGTTAGTACCAAACACATGGGTTGTTATTCCCATCTTACAATGGGGATGGAGCTGCAAGGCAGCCATCTTCTCCACCAAGCAGCTGTAGAATAGGAAGATAAAAAGCCTGTTAGACTCTTAACAACAAAATCCTGTGTGTAGAGTTGTGTATTACTTGATAGCAAATCATTCCCAAGAAGAAGAAAACAGAAAATTACCAGAAAATTAGAATCCTTCTGTGTTCCCTTCTAGCCTGCCCTTTGCATTAGGGTGTGAGAAAAACTGATGACTTTGTCTCACCTAATTTGGTGGGTATTGGAGGTTTTTAAATTTGCCGGCAGCCATCCAGAGGAACAGCAAATGAAAGTATCCAGTGATTATTTTAAATCTGATGAGAAACACAACTTTCATTGAAAACAAAGCAAAGTGGATTGGAGATCAAGTTTAAATAAAAGTGACAATAGAAAAAATATCCAATTAAAAAGAGCTAATGAAAGGAGAAAATATAATGACAACAAGAAATGTAAAATAGGCCAGATAGTGTGTGGCTTTAAACTGGCAGAGCATAACAGTGTTAGATCTCAGGCAGTTCTTCCCTGTCGGGGTGCTGAGGCGCTGGCACAGGGTGCCCAGAGAAGCTGTGGCTGCCCCATGCCTGGCCATGTTCAAGGCCAGGTTGGACAGGGCTTGGAGCAACCTGCTCTAGTGGAAGGTGTCCCTGCCCATGGCATGGGGTTGGAACTGGATGAGTTTTAAGGTCCCTTCAACGCAAACCAGGCTGTGATTCTGTGTCTCACATTTGTACTTGTCAAAGATACTGCTGATGGCAACTTGAAGAGATATTTGTTTCTTTGGCTGTGCCTATAATGCCCTATAATGGCATTGAAAAATGATCGTTGCCCAGAATAATTTGGGCACTGTTTGATACTACTTATTGGCAAAACCTCAGCTTGACAGCATACCCCTGTGTTGCTGTCAGTGCTCAGGGTCTCTCTGATGAGACTGTCCCAGGACAATTATCTGCTGTGGAGAGTGACATTGTCCTTGTTTGTTCTCAACAGCTCTCCTCACCCGTAGCACAGCCAAAACATGCTTCTCTATTGTTCCACACGAGGTGGTCCCCTCTGGTATCTTCTCCTGAGAAGTCCCTCCTTTCCTGTGTGCTCTCAGAAGGGAGGTTGGGATGGGTGGGAGATGGGAGCTGCCCCTTCCATCCCCTCTCTTGCACACGCACAGGAGGTGGGTGATCAGTGCAGTGTAACTGTGTTGTGGTTTATGTTTGTTTCTCTCTTTTACCCCTCTGGAACTTGGGTCCTAAAAATAGTCCAAGTTTGAACTGGCAGATGTTTCATTTGTCCTTTAGGAGAGGACCAAAATTAGCTTCTCATTTGGCACCTAAATAAAGCAACTTAACTGCCTTTATGCGAACTTTGCAATTACTGTCTATTGAAGTTGCAACGTTTTGTTGTGTTCAGTGGGGAAGGCTATTATGTAAGTAACACCCCACCTACAAAGCCAACAGACCTTGAATGAGAGGACACACAGAGCCCAACTGGTTTGTTCTGGGGGTTTGGGTTGCTGAGTTTTTCCTTTTCCTCCTCTGAGGCAGGTGTTTTTTTCCCTAATGAAGGTTTCATTTAAAAAATACAGGCAAATGGAACTTGGAAATGCTCAGAGCTGTCTATTGTAAAAAAAATACAATAAAAGGACAGCAATGGTTTTCTCTAATTTTCAGAGAAAAATCTGCACAGAATGCCTGAAGCTGGGTTAGCAGTGGGACTCCCCAGGGGCAGCAGAAAGATGTTATAATCAATTACCACATCATAACACTGATGTATGATAATTACTGAGTGTTCCTCCTGAGATAGTGCAGCATTTGGCTGGGATGCGGCTCTTTCATGGTCCACTGCCTGATTAATATGCAAATAATAGGCTGATTGCATGATGAATGCAGAAAATGAGTTCGCTGATAACGTGAGCACCGAAGCGGGAAGATGATAAATTACTTTTACTGACTGTCCTACATTAAGTACCCTTTCTCAACAATTTTATCACAAATTAAGTAAAGCAGTATGGAGAGATTATGAGGATGTGTAAAATAATGTACCTTAATAGCTTTTATAATATTGTTGCATACAATGTAAATGTCATTTTGTTTCAGTACTTTAGCCAGTACTCCTCCTGAAGAGCAGTGCATTTAGTAGAGCAATGCTCAGGGTCACTCTTCTTCAACTGCTTGCTTCTGAGACGAAGAACAACCCACCACGTTGTTGTTAGATGGGACTTCTCTCTTGGGAAGGGGAGCAGTCATTAGCCTGGGATCCAGCCCATGTGTATCCTGCCCATCGCAAATGAATGTCCACATTGTTGGGGGGGGGGTATGTTTAAATGCAGTGCACACTGCATGTATGCATTCTGCTTCATACACTTGTCTGGAGCAGAAAAGAGGTTAAAGTCTCCAAGGAGAATGTAGAAATACCTTCACACTCAGGCTTACAGCAGAGGGGAACAATAAGCAATTACAGACATGATAAGGCGTTAAAGTTAGTCACTAATCACAAGGTCAGCAAGTCAACAGACACCATGAGCTGCAGCAGAACCTCTAAGAGCTCTAACTCAGTTTCCCAAAAGGCATTGTGCACTCATTTATTTTGATTGTACTAAAAATATAACTATGTGGGGTTGTGGCATCTTGATTGATTGCTTTCTTGACATATTTGTTTTAGCATTCAGAAAATCCTTAATAAAGCTTCTGCACACAAGCTGGTTTAATAATAAGGTTATTGAAAATATTTTCCAGCAGTTATTTCTAAATACTGAGTTCTGACTTAAGTAACAGAAGCAGAGAAAAATCTGAATACTACATAAAGATTTGCAGAGTAGAGCAATGTCTTTCAAAGCAGCCGTGATTTTGCCATTAATAGCCTAATTTAAAATCTGATGGCTCCTTAGAAAGGATTAATTCTTTAAATTAGATATGTAAAAACTACAAATTTACCATTTAGCACTTGCTTGGCTCAAAAAGCTCTGTGGGAGCAGGTGGGCATTTGAGGACATTCTCCCTATGTGCTTGTGGTGTTTACCTCTTCTATAGACATCCACTTTTGGCCAGTGAGACTGAGAAAGGATTTGGGGCTGTTTGCATGAGCAGAGCATTGCTCTGATGTTCCTGATTGTGTGTCTACATCCAGCTAAAAATATTCTCAAGTTCCTTTCTTTTCCCCTTCATTTGTTGTAGAATAGCACTTAACATCATGGCTATGTAGAGACCTCATGCTTCCCTGTAGGCCATTTCAAAAGTGCCTCCTTTTTGAGTTTCATCAGGTGGTGTGGTTGTGTCAGAAGTTGGTGTGTCTGTTCCAAAGTCTGATAGATCTCAGTGAAACTTCTTATTTTAATTGATTAACTCTGGTTGTATCTTTCTGCACAAGACTCTGGGTATCCTGCGTGTTCACGCTGCCTTCATAGTGATCTTGTCATCCACACTGCAGTGGACACCCGAGTAGCAGAGTCCTCCTAACTCAGTAGAAGTGTCTATGAAAAAAGGATCCTTCTATGATTCTAAGTTTGATGGTTTGAGTTTATGCAGCCTTACAGTTGTCCAACTCTGTGACATTGCTTAATCAGGTCTCCTGTATGATTACCTGGATTTACCTCTCCACATGTGGGTGCATTTGGTGCATACATTGTGCAGAACAAAACTTTACAGCTATGGAGGTGTTTTGCATCAGTGGGACACAACACGCCTCTCAGAGAACTATAAAGCACTTGTGTGGGCTCAGGGGATGTGTGTGAAGGGCTGCGAGAGTCCACCAGCCAGGACCTTCAGCGGTGTGTTCCTAGAGCAGTCATAAAAGGGTGAGAATCAAGTGATGGCAGTGCCACACTCCATGTGCCGGAAGCTTTTTAAGTGGCATGCACAGGAAGGCAGTTCTGGCCCTCTCAAAGCTGTGAGCTAAGCAGGACAGTCCCTTGCCCTGGTTACTCACTGCATCCTATCCAGAGCAGGCATACATAACACAGCAGCTAGACATGCTTCTGCTTGGTTGTAAAGTTGGTTGGATGGCCCTGGGCCCAGGGTGTTCTTCAGTTGTTGGTCCACAAGCAACATTAAACTCACAAAGCTGCACTAGGACTTTCCTTATTATTCCTAACACGGAGTCTGGCATAAAAGACCATCCTATTGCTGATGGGCTTGACTGCAGATGAGATTAGGAAAGAGATCCAGATTCCTCCTCAGAATCCCTTTCATCCATATGCATTGCAGGTGTGTGGCAGTGGGCAACTGCTTTTCAGATCTGGGTCATAGATTTGGCTCCCCCAGCTGTGTGGGACAGCGTTATGTTTCAATGTCAGGCAAAAATGAAGGTAAAGGATGGAGCCAGAACCGGAACACCTTAAACTGCTCTTATGCCAGCTCTTGGCTGTGAGAAGTCTCAGTCTTAGCGTAGGCTTGGCCACAGTGGGATTTCCAAGGCTGTGTGAAGCAGTTGCGGTTGCGCGTTCATTGGAAAGAGAATTGATTGCCCAACTTCTCTAAGTACTTTTAAATGTCCAGCTGTAAATCTCTCCTCATGAGTCTGTCACCACCTCAGATCTTACTTGCTCTTTTCTGAACTTTATCTGATTTCTCCCAGCTCCTTCTGGTTTCTAGAATGGCTGCAAGCACGTATTTTAATACAAGTGCAAGGCTAACATCCTTATTGAAAACGCCACGTAAAAATTGCAGCAATACCTTTAATCCTTTAGCAATACTCAGAAGAAGGTTTTTCCAGGTACTTCTAACATTCACTCTGATCATTCCGGTAGTTTTTATGTGCTTTATGCACTGCAGGGACCTTTATTTTTCGTACTACCCTAGTAATTTCAGAGTTAATCAAAGTTGGTTTCCTCCCCGTTCAGTGCAGACACGCATACATCTGCATGCTTTCCTAAAGGGGTTTTCTTTTGATCCCTCCCCTCATCCACATAAAATTTCCCTCTGAGCCAAGACCCAAAATAACATTTTCCCCAAAGTTCCAACATTTGTGAAACAAACAAACAAACAATCAAAATCTCCACGGTTAGAATGGAAATCTAAGAGTCAGAACAATAGCAACTATAACTGCACATACCTACCTTCTCCACCTCGTGTATGTGCACTGCAGGAAGGTTTGTATACTCCCTGCATAGAACTGTGGGAGTTTATAAGTGTAGGGCAGATCATATTTTCATAAGCCACATTAATTGGCAAACTGTGAAAGGCAAGGTTCACTCACTTCAAGTAAATCCACCAAAACACTACCTGAGAGAAAGCCTTCAGCTTTCACACGGATTTTCTCTCAATTAGTCAGAAGAGGGATGTATTGAAATGCTGTTGCACGAATGCAGATCACATCCCACAGTTCAAGCTTGCCCTGCACCAACTGTTACCGAGGAGAGTTGTTGGGATGCTTTGCTCCTGCAAAGACTTCCATTGAGCCAGGTAAAATGCGATAGGAGGACAGAGGAGAAAAATACCTCCCTGAAATTTTCAGACCCTAGGGAACAGAATGAAGTGGTTGTCCTGAGGATGTGGCCACTGATGAGCTGTGTGATCAGGCCCTGATTCTCAGCACAGCATACACCAGGTTTTGGTTTACAGAATGGGCAGCCTCGTCATCAGGGTAAGACAGAAAATAGTCCCCAGTATGAGGCACTTTGATCTCAGGCAGCCTGCCAGGTCTGTTGTTGTCCATTAACTCATCTGCGTGAGGAGGTAAATGCAGGCCCTGAAGTGGCAAATGCTCTTTTAAGAGGTTGCTGAGAAATCTCTTCTCCATGTTTGTCTGCTTTCATCTTCGCTACTAATTTGCCGTAACAGGAGTGGTCCATGTCCTCCCTGCTCCACTGTGCACAGGATGTGGCAGTTCTCGCTGCCTCTTGAAAAGGAACTTGGAATTTGACTAGCTTGGCATCAACCTGAAGCCTGAGCTTTGGACACTGAAAAAAGTGGTGCATCAAACCAAGTGCCAGTTAAATCATGTTTGGGTTCTTGTCGGAATGTCACAGAGTACCCTGTCATTTTGTTTTAGCAACTTGTCCTTCCAAATGTGCAGTTCGCCTTATGGCATGCCAGCAGTAAAAATGTCACTTACAATAATTACTTTTTGGTGAAAATGCTTGCTGACTTCCTACCTTCAAGCTGTTTTTTACACAGTGGGGAGATAATAAGAAATGACTTTATCCTGACTGCTCAAATGAACACTAAATGGAATTTAGGTTATTATTACTGCAGATAGAGGACTCTGCACTGAAATTTAAATAGTGGATCAGATAAACTACAGAGATTTGTCTCTGGAAATTACAGTGGATCTGCTTTTTCAATTCACTTCACTCTGGAACTTTAGACAGCTGTTGTCTGCCTGCTGTCTTTGGAATATCATCTTTTTCATAATCCTTTTAGAGGCCTCTGAGTACCTTCTGTGTTTTACCTGGTCTTCCCCAGCTTTGCCATGTTCAGTGCCTCGTTCCCCAGGAGTCCTTTTGCAGTTTATTAGCTAAGCTTGTGTTTGCAACAACGGTTGGGCAGTTTATTCTCCTAGTGGTTCCTGAACTGCAAAAGCACATTGTGCTCTTCATATACAGGCGAGTGTGCTGGGAGGAGAGGCTTGGTGTGTTGAGCTTATCTTTGATGCTTGCAAATTCAGGTGCCATTATTCAAACCTTTGCTCTGAAGTTTTGGTTACAGTCAGATTTAAAGTGAGTTTGGTGCTGTGGCCATAGGAGTTGAGGCAGGTTATGAGCAAAAGTGTCAGACCTCCAGCTCTCAAAATGCATACAGGCAATTCCACTGAAGGAATCTGCCTATGCTGGCAGACAGCAGTGGGATGCCTCTGGGACTGGTGAAACCGTGTCTGTGTCTCAACACTGCTCTGTCATCTGGATACCTCTGTTAAGAGGGATACATCCGGTGCTGGTGTCATGTAGACATCTGTGATTTTCCAGGGAGGTTGTAGCAGGCGTCACCTTAAGTCTTTGCATCTGAGGTGTCCTGAGCTTCAGAAGGAGCATCCAGAGTGTTTTGAATGTGAGCTATGCCACTGCTTTCTTATGGAGGGCAAAGTCAGATTGCTTTGAGTTCCTGTACATCACAAAAAATGGTCCTTCTTGACTGGTGCCGTGCAGTTTCACAGAGTATAATTGAATGTCTCCGACTGTTGAGCTCCTGCAGCTGAGCAGGTGATGCTGTGCTGTAACAGGGGACCCCAGTGCAGCCCATGGTTCGTTACACGCTACAGGGATGTTGTCATGTTACAATGGCAAAACATGATCAGACCTTGCAGAAGAATGTCAGGCTGATGCTGTGTTGGGGGAAGTGTTTTCAGGTAATTTGGAGGCCACCACTGGGATAATCACAGTCCAAAATGTTTTACAGGGAGTGTTCAAGCAGTTCAGGATCCAGGACCCAGCATGGGAGTGAGAAGTCTTGTCGGTGAAGAAGAGTAAGAACTAGTGTTAAGTTCAGGAAAACAGCCATAACCAATGAACTGAGACTAGAAACTCCATTTTCAGCCTTTCTCACATTTCCATAACACTCCTATAATAGAACCTATGGGAAAGATGGAGAGGATGGATGGGACCAGAGCATCATTTAGCTTCATTCATTGTGCTAAGGAATGCAAGACCACAAAAGATTTTCTGTGTTCATATAAATAAAGGCAAGGGCAATTTGTTATGGTTCTCAAATGAGTTTTGTAAAATGCTCAGACAGACCCTCATCCTATATGCTAAATTGGTTTGCAAAGTTTGTTTAGTTTCTTAACTGATAACTAGTAAGGGGTAGGGATGAGCAAGCTGTGATGGTTTGGGGTTTTGTTGCAGTGAGATGGTCATTCAAGCAGCAATTTTATATTGGAAAAATAGTATTTTAAAAAGAAAACAGAATGTATTTATATAATGTTGACTTTGTTTCCATCCATTTATGTATCTTCATTTCAGATTATGCTTCCCTCTTTAGTACTGTAATAGAAAAAAAACAAAACTGAAAGATTTGCTTAGTTAAGAGTAAGAACCATGTGTTCTGCCAGGAATTACATGGTCCCTAGTATGGCTCTTTGGTGTTTGCAAACTGCATCCAATGTATTTGTCTTTGTGAAGATCTGTTTGCCTTCAAAGACCTGAATACTCACCTTCACTAGACGGTCATAGCTCATTCTTAGCTATGTCCGTCAGCTGTAAATAGCCAGTGTTGGTGTTTCAGTTGTCTTTGTGTTTTAGCTATGAATGGAGGACAGTTGCATTGGCCAGGTATTTCAGATTGTTGGCTCACAGTTGGTTGTAAGTGCCTCAACTTCCCTATACCCCAAATGTATATTTTGAATTAGTAATGTAAAAAATGCATGGTAGTGCCTTTGCTCTTTTATGACTGCAGCGTTAGAAGACTTGGATCACTTAAATGTATTTATTTGAATCTTTAATGCTGGTTGTCAACATCAACCTTTAATTGAACAAGAGGTAGACCAGTTTCCCAGTCATTTAAAATTGTCATGTTGACCTGTGTCATAATCAACGCTTAGGTCCTAATGGTCCTCCCACCAAGCTAGTTTGGGAGCACCCTGTTTCTCCCATCCTCTATAAAGCACAGGGCATGGCTGATGTCTTTGGCTACTTGAGACCTTAAAAAAAAAAAAACAGGTTCTGCGATGACCTTATTGCTGGTGATGCCTTTGATCTTTCCAGCTCTTTACTTCTAACACCTTCTTTGGGAGCTTTTGCTTCAGGTTTTCAACTGGATGCAGGCTGTTGGAAAGCAAAGCAAAACATCCCTTTGGTATAGCAAAATTTCTCTGGAATTTATTAAAGCAACGCCATCAATAAATGATGGCTGTGGGATTTGCAGGCCCTACAGCCAACCGTAATGCAGGTTTAGACTTGTATTGACAGAGTAATCCCTTCCTTGCTAAATACGAACATGTAAACATTCACTGAACATCACTTATTCCCTCTTAAGAAATTGCATCGCTCTTAGGCTAGCGCTGATCTTCAGTGCAGTCAGGGGTTAAAAAAGCAGAAGGCATTTTAAAGAACTAAGCTTCCAATGTATTATTTTCATTGGAAATGTTCAATTGCTACTTTGGAAATCTTAATATGTATTTTTCGGATGTCCTGAATTTGTTCCTTTGTCCTGGGAGGAACTTGAGAGAAATGAATACAGACAAATTATTTCATAAACCATGCAAAATGGCTGTAGATTGACAGTTAAATCTGTAACAGTGAATACATTCAATTTTCCTCTTTGTTCTGTCAGCAGTCACTTGCACTCTAAATGTCTATTTAATTTTTTTAAGTAGATTACCAGGAAATGTTTGCATTATTTGATTATTGAATTTACTTTTCCAAATAATGGATCTTTTCCTCAAATATTTATGTGGTATTGAAAACGTTTTTGCATCAGAGAGCAATGCTAGAAATGAATGGGGACCATATTTTGAGTTATTTGGCATATATATGCAGAATGCCTCATCTGAAATCACTGTACATTTGTGTTGCGGTGGGGGGAAGAGAAGCAGTTTGTCATCTGTACTGCTTTCCAAAATTAGATTCAGATAATCCCACCTTTTTGAGTAAATAAGGAGCAGATTGGTCTGAAAAATGAAATGCAAGTAAGCTCTTGATATGTGATATAAAAAATAAATAAGCTAATACGTGAGCAACATAGAGCATTTTAGTGATAGATGATAATAGAGATTACCTTTGTTGTTTACATAATTAGGCTGGGCAGGGAAAGGAGAGGGAGAAAGCAACATTCAGAAATGCTTTTGTTTAGTCCTGTGTGGTTGGGGGCTTTGGAGGCTTTGGATTTTTCTTGCGCTCTGTGTGTGCATGTGCTTTGCAGTGCACGGATGAGGAATTGTATAGGAAATTTGCAGCTGCTCTAGTTATTCAAAAAGATTTGTATAAGCTGGCACAAGGGACAAAATTAGAGGGAACTTGAATGAGTGCCATGCAGTTTATTAGCTAGGCAGCCATAATTTTGACCTTGCTGTGGGTTAAAGGACACAGACCTGAGAAGAAATCTGTTTATCATGGAGGGAATTCATGCCATCCCTGACAGTGTACAGTGAACAAGATGGATGATCTGCCAAATTGGTCCCTCGCATGGGTGAATCAGGGCAAATTTACAGTACAATTCCTTTGCTGCTCCTGATACAAAAATAACGTTTGCTGGGGTTTGTATTCAGTTGCGTGATGACCTGGGGTGAACAGGGAGAAGAAATAAGATTTGTAGCATCCCTATTACCTTAAAGATTTATATGCACTTGCTTTCCTTTTATGTCTGCCTCTTTTGCATCTCTCATAAAGCACTAAGGAAAAGGTCCAACTGCTTGCTTTGAGTAGGGTGTCAGGGAGCCTAAAATGTAGCATCTTGAAAGCTTGTATTACCTTGAACAACACAATTACAGTATGCACCCTGCTTCATTTGGACCCTACTTTTACTTACATAGCATTTTCCTTTAGTGTTTGGGATATGCTTCCATGCTGCATAAGCTGCATGTGCTGTCATGATTTAACAGTACTCTCCATAACAAACAAACTTGAGAAACAGTGAAATTTGCTGTTAGTGACAGGAGCTGATGCTGCAGTGAGCCTCTCATAGGTGTGTTGCCATGCTCAGAAAACAGTTCTGTTAGAGGGACTAAGTTTTTGATGTAGTCTAGCTTCATCCTTGTACAGTTGAAAGCCTTGTAAGCTCCCTCCAGAGAGCTCGAGACAAATCCACTGATGTATGAATCTGATACACATGCGATTAACCATGTCAAGTAATGAGATGTGAGACAGCAAGGAAGAGAAGGAGGCGGCCCCACAAAAATGGGGAAGAAATTGCATGTGCTCTTTATCTTTGGAAGGGAATTGTTCTTCTAAGCCTCATTGTCTACGTGTTGTTACTTGAAAATGTTTAGACTATGCCCTTAGATGTCTGGATTTTCAGCATAAGCTCCATTCCATTAGAGATAACTGTGAATTTATTAAGGGGAAACAACATTTTGTACAGAGCCTATTTTTGTTGGCAAATTAACAGATTCAGAAAGCTTTCTTTTAAACAGAGTGTCACAATAACAGATTTGGGTGTCTCCTGATCCACTGGCTATCTTTATGTTAGGTTCTCAAACATGTTAATTAATACACCATAATTACAAACTGCATTTTAATCTTGTTAAGTTATTTCTAGGCAAAGAGAAGTGTAAAAATGTGATGTGAGTGATAAGAAACAAAATGAAATCAGTAATGCTCTGCAGCAACAAAGTTGTGTCACTGGTAGAAAATCCCTCATTGACACTACAAAATAGTAGCTGAGTGAGTTTTCTTACAAGCCACAGAAGGAGGCTTAAACCAGTCTAAAAATGGGAGATTTAAAAGCATCCTTGCACAAAAATGTTGTGGAAAGCAAAACGCTGAGATTTCCTGAGCAAGGAGATTTCTTGCAAACTTACGGACTGTTTTGCTTCATTCTCCCTGATTTTTATTTGTATTTGTACATCATATCTGTATGAGAAAGCAGAGATGACTCAAGATAAAATTAGAAGATAATTCTGTTTTTAAAAAGAGGCTTTTTAGTAACCAAGTCATCACAGTAGTATTTTGCGTACTTAGGCATTTCTTTAAGTAGGTAGAATATAAATGAGAAGGCAAGTTAAATATCCTGCAATCAAAACATTACAATTATGCTAAAATGGGGGCTTTTTTCTTCTTTTAATTACAGAAAGCACTCCAAAGACTTCTGCCAGTTGCAGTCCTGCTCCTGAATCTCCCATGAGTTCCAGTGAATCAGTGAAGAGCCTGACTGAATTGGTGCAACAGCCCTGTCCCACTATAGAGACCAGTAAGGATGGCAAATCCCAGGAATCCAGCGAGCCGCCTGCTTCTGAATCCCAATCTACAACACCTCTGCCGCTGTCGGGCCACTCGGCACTCAGCATTCAAGAACTGGTTGCTATGTCCCCTGAGCTGGATACCTATGGCATCACGAAGAGGGTCAAAGAAGTGCTAACGGACAACAATCTTGGTAAATCACTTTCTTCTCATTTCTTGACCAAAATTGAGTGTTCATGCTTTGATTTTTAAGCTGCATTT
The DNA here is from genome assembly GCA_032466535.1 of Forpus xanthops. Lineage (NCBI taxonomy): Eukaryota > Metazoa > Chordata > Aves > Psittaciformes > Psittacidae > Forpus > Forpus xanthops. The sequence continues at coordinate 37,026 of JASSUY010031880.1, read as the reverse complement.
CAGTAGATGCTCACAAGGATACTTGGGTTACACTCTGGCCTAATAAGCTTTAACCTGTTAAAAAGGTCTTTCTATATTCTTTTTAAACGGGTAGAAAAATCCTTGCAGATTGTCACACTCTATTTAAAGCATCATGGTACCCCTGTTCTTCTTAACCTCTGCTTCTGGCTCACCAGCCAGATGCATGCTGTTCCCAGCAACCTGAATACAGTCAGCAGGCCATCAAGAAGACCAAAACCCCAAAGACAGGGAGATATCCCCTTCAGAAATGCTGTTTTCCCCATGCTCATAGATTGAAGGCCCCAACATTTTAGGCAGAGGTGAGTTAGAGGAGTCCAGCATGGTCAGAGAGGGAGGTGCATCACAAGCAAAAGTGTAGCATACCTGTAGAGCTAGTAGGGTGAATTCAGACTCAGTTGAGGTTTAGGTAAACCTGTAGAGAAATACATGGGGCTGTTCAGTTACTTTGCTTTGAGGTGTGCAAAGCTAAGGCTGCTTTTGCTTACAGATGAGGTTTTGGGTGTCAAATTAAGTGTAATGTTGACATGACTGTGTATTTGGAATAGTCAAAGGGAATAACCTGATCTTAGTGTGGGAAATCCAAGCTTAATACTGCCACTCTACCTCCAAATCACTAGTTCTTCATATGTGTTTAACACTTGCTTCCGTTGCCAGGCTTTGGAAACCCTTAGGAATCCGTTAAAGTCTCTAGTGGGAAGCCAGTAAGTGTTACCTGTACATACTTCTGGGGCTTAGCATGGGCTTCACTTCACTTGTGTTTAAGATGTCCAAAACAGATGTTTGGTACTCTCCAGAGGTACCAGTTGCTCTCCAGTGACTAGAGATGGGACCAGAGAGATAAGTTTAGGTTTAGACTTCTGATGGTCATTTTATGAGAAGAACTTCATCCATATCAACTGAACTGTTATAGCTGTATAAGTAAAAACTCCTTTATTTGAGTACATAAGGAAGCCTATTTCAGCTAGGCACAGAATAACATCAGATGTATTTTTAAGGGGAAGAATACTGGGATGGGGAAGGTTGCAAATTCTCATTAACATAATTTAGGAAGAAAAGAAAATGTCCCTGATCATGGGCATACCCTGGTGAGGTGGTGTTCCACTGAACCCAGCATAATTACTTGCTTGTGCACATTTGCATGGGCACACTGTGGTTGCTTGGTCAGTGAAGGTAATGTAGAGATGAAGCCACAGGTCATGGTAAGGGTTTGCAGGTTCAAGACCCTAGTTTTTGGGCAAAATGCTGTTGAGTGCTGTACCTGCTCTGGTGCTCCAGAGAGGTTTGAAAAAGTATTTTTGTTGACATTTGCTTCGATGCCATTTTTACTTAGTCTTTTTTATTTCCCATGATTTTTGTTTTCCTACAGTGTGGCTGACAAGCCTAAAAAGCAGCAGAAGAGCCAGGAAATGTGCCCCAAACTCTGCATTAGGTGTGGAACCAGTTTCAATGTCTCCTTTTGTGCCCTCAGTGTGATAGTGCACCAGATTGACTCGGTGCACAGGTTTCTGTGTCTTAGGCCACAGGGCCTTGGTAACCTGTTCTAGGCAATTGGTGGTGGCTCAGTTGTTCCAGTAACATCAACCAGTAAAGACCATGGTTGTGCAAAAACCATTCACGATGTGTTTGATGGGTCTCTCCTCCCATACCTTTTAACATTGATTCAACAGTCACCATTTTAGCAGATAATGGTGGCAGTGTTAATGCTGAGATGTTGCTGGTATTCCTCATCCCAGATGTCATAGTATTACCAGTGATTCCCTGCTGGGTAACATATAACTTGGAGAGGGAAGCAAATGCAGTGAGCTATTGAAGAATTGCAGTGGTGGGGATTTAGCAGAAAGGGCCAGGACTAACCATGAAACCAGCATAATTTACCATAAACAGGGTTTATCCATGAGGAGTGACATCAGTGGGAGCAGTCATGAAGAATATTAGGATGAAAGATGGGGAGAATTAGCAGGAGTTTCAGGAGACCTGTGCTTAAAAATGTTCCAGTTGTTAATAGTGCTCTGATGAAGATGGGATGTGATATACCTGCTACCTCCTGAGGATGATTTCTAGCACATTCCCCATTACCTTAGGAGTGTTTCAGGTGCTTAATCATGTCCTGCCATATGCTGGGATACAATAATGACACCTTTAGCTTTGTTCTTAACACCTAGAGAACATGATCATTACCTCCTTCCAAGTACACATTTTTGATGTTTAGGCTGTAATCTGAAGTTCATTTCCTTCAGCAGCAAATCTGTGCTTGTATTCCTGCTCATGTGGCCACACAGCAAATGAGAGCAGTTGGTCTGAGTCAAAAGAGGCCCTTTTATTCTCAGTAGGTTGGTTTGACTCTGATCAGTTCGTTGCTCTGCTTTACTGGGCAGCCACATGGGCAGTCACAGTGGGCAACCTGGCACTGCACAGTGGCTGTCAGAGCTCATCACACTGCAGCCAGAGCCCAGCCTGGAGTTAGAAACTGTGGGGAACATTAAAGGGAAGTTATTTTGGAAGGCAAATTAAAAGATTTTTAAAGTAGCTGTCTCATCTTGTTAGTAGCCGGCAGGTTTAAAGGTGAATGGATGAGGCTTTACTGATGTTTTTCAGTACAAACAGGGAATAGGTTAACTCTGCAATACACATGATCAAAAATTTGCTCAAAATTAATTCCTTTGTCTGATTTTCCTGGTGTTGAGGGTAGTGGAAAATCACTTATTACTTAGGAGCTTAAGTGAATTCTGACTTCAGGTTTCTGTTCAGTCTCCAAGAACCATTTCTAGGGTTAGTCTAGGGTATAGTAGCACACTGTGTCATGTTAGCCCTGTCTTTGTTTCCCCTTTCTGCCTTTCATTGTCTCATCTGCTTCCTCCAAAAGCTCTGCAGACCCACCTGCCCATTGCATCTGCACAGACATTTTACATCTTCTAACTGCTCCCACACTACTTCCTCTCCCCATACAGGTGAAAAAAAAAACACCAGGGCAAAAGCTTTGGGATGTTTTTTAAAGAGGAGGAGGAGGAGATCCTTGGGGTTAAGTACAGGGGGTGTGGGTCTATAAAGCAGATATTTTCCATGACCTGTTTTGTCAGGATCAGTTGAGGGTGTGAAGGCAAGAGCTGATGGTGCTTTTGTAAGTGCAGGAACGTCCTGTAGGAGCACAAGTCCCCATGTATTATCCCCATTGTCCCTTAGGGATGTATTTGTTGCCACTGACTAAGAGATGCTGGCCTTGCTAGGAAGTGAAGAAAAAGCATTCTGCTGCATGTTAGTGAGGGCATTCAGGAGCTCCTGATCAGACACAAGACCCTGAGGCCTAAATTTGGTCAGTATGGAAAGATCTTTGTGTTACCTTGAAAATACGTGATAGCTGTGCTTCTGTCAGAAATCACTAGCGGTGACTTGGATGACTTCAGGCTCCATCTTGTAACAAAAGCTTTCGTGTATTAAAGTAGTTCAGCTTAGGAAGAGCATTGAAGTGAAGGGGTTTAGAAAACCAGCTGTATGGCTGGGTTTGAGCTGCACAGGCATTTTTCACAGTCTTTGATAAGTTAGATCTTAACCATGTAAAACTAGTGTTACCAATGCACATGCAAATGCTGTACATTGAAAAGCATGTGCAATTCTTGCTAGATGATAGCATTTAGGAGAATTAAAATTAAGTATTCTTACCTAGAAGTACTGTAGAAGCTGTGAAAAAAAGCTGTTATATTGTAAAATGTGATTATCTGTAGTTGGTAAGACACAGTTAGATCACCACAGATAGTGCAACACAAAATATGTATGAAGACACTTGTATGACCATTGCTGAATGCAGGAGGGTGCATCAGTCTTGGTTCATTGATTGCTTGAAACGTTTGGACTGCCCTGTTGGAATGAGGCTGTTGCACTACCCTCCTGCATAAGAGCTAAGTAGCCTCACTGCTCTCACTAGTTGCCTGCTTAGCTAAAAGTTCAGTTTATTTTTAATCTCTTTCATTGTATTTTTTGCACACTATCTCCCTATAAGGTCCCACTCCCCAAATGTGTTGAGCTCCCCTCTTTGCCACAGTCAGATCCTAAGGATTTAACTAAAGCTCAGTATTTACACATTTAGTGGGGGGCAGATCTTTTATTCTTCTAAATGTTTCTTTTGAGTTTTCAAGCAATTCTGAAGTAAGAATAATTGATGAATGATCTCGTAGATGTGTTCTGTCTTTATAATTATGAAGAGAGCCTCGTCTCTCAGCTGAATGAATTCATGCAATTTTCAATCTCGTATTAGGTCAGCGTTTGTTTGGGGAGACAATCCTAGGGCTAACACAAGGCTCTGTCTCAGACCTTCTGGCTCGCCCGAAGCCCTGGCACAAGCTGAGTTTGAAGGGACGGGAACCCTTTGTCCGCATGCAGCTGTGGCTGAACGATCCCAACAACGTGGAGAAGCTGATGGATATGAAACGAATGGAGAAAAAAGGTAACTTGGAGCAGAGCTGCTGACTCAGTCTTTCAATTTTTTCAGAGATGACCGTGTCTTTTAGAATTCTCCATAAATAGTATAGAGGCAGCATTGATCCAGCGTTATGAAGATTATGCAAAAGGACTTCCTGACAGCTTTTCATAGCTGTATTTGATGCTAGCTCAAGCGGATGCATCTCAACAAAAAGACAAACAAAAAACGAACCCCAAACCCTGAATATTTACCAGCTGTCATGAAATCAGTGCTATATTCTCCTATAGATTATTCACTGAGGCCCCGGTGTATCGCTGATAACTTGCCTTACCAAATGAGAAATGTGAGTTTGGGAGCTGGCTTTGGGTGTTAGTTAATAGCACTGCAGCTGTCACAGATGTTGGGCTGGAAGAACTGTGCATTGATTCTTGAGATAACTTCTTGCCAGTCCTGCACTGATGGTCGCTAGGAGGAAAGAAAAATGCAGTCTTTATAAAAAGGTATTTGAGAATAATTAAATTTCTGGCCTTTATAGGGATGGAGGAAAGTGATTGTGTTAATACATGATCACAAAAACCAGCTAGGTCATGAGTAGGTACCTGTGAGACACCTCAGTTGTTATTGGGTATCTCAGTGAAGAGTATATCCTGAAATTTTATCCTGCTCTCTATAAATCCATTACTACAACCCAGTGGTTATGCAGAGCCCTTGGTTTTAGTATATCCATGTGATTTTACAAAAGCAACTCAGAGGCTGCCATTATCAGCAGTTAGCTAATTAATGATATATACATCTCTCAAGCTAGCCCTTAATGATATTAGTACAGACGGCATTAATCGTGTGCACTGAAAGCACTGCTGTTGACTGATGTCCTGAAAGCATTAACACATCTGATCAAGAACTTTATATTTAAAACTGCAGTCAGGGAGCTTCTAGGAAAATGGTAGTCATGCATGCTTTTAAGAACAAATTCAAATCCTTGTCACAGTAACCAGTATAATATAATGCAGAGCGGTATCTTATCACAGATTGTGTGTGATCTTCCATTGGGAGTAAAATTCACTTGGGTTTCCCAGATACAGCTGTAAACCAAAGGGGATCATGATGGGTTTTGCTGTGTTAGAAACATGGCAGAAATAAACTTGTCAGCTACCTGGATTTTTGTAGCCTCAAAGAGAATATTGCCCAAAACCAGGAAAATAAAATACAAATAATTTAAAAGTAGTACTGACAATATCCTTTCAAAACTATTTTCTAAACTGGATTCTTATCAAATCCTGTGCAATACATGTGCTCTAGAGATGACACCTGAATAGAGATAAGGCAATAAATCATTGAGACTATGTATGGAGCTCCTGAACTGTGTAAGTGCTGTCCTCATAGCAGAGCAGTCTAAAGTGAATTCAAGCCTCTACTTTCTGCAGAATCCTTTCATGCAGATAAGGATCCTGTGAGTTAACGTTTTGAATTGTTCTAGAGCCACATTAAGAATTTAACTTTCCCTTTAGATAATGGTGGTTAAAGAACAATGCAACTGTAGTTGCTACCAGTGAAACATTATTACCAATTATTTCTCCGCCACACTTTATTAAAGGAGTAAATTAATAATTATGATAAGGGTGAGGTGCATAGATCTCTTTTTCTGTTCTATAGTCTAAAGTTTGTGCTGTAAATGTCCATTTTGAGAGGCTCTAAAAATGTGCAGTGTGCTTTAACTAACCTCTTTAGAGGAAGCCAAGGGTAGGCTTGAGACACCTTGCACCACCTTTCCAGCCTTGGACAAGCTCGTTCCTCCTCCTTACAACCTCCTGGTGTGTGTGCTGCTCGTAACGTCACACTCCTCACAGAGCAGTATTGAATCCTGCTGTCAGGAGAAAATTTAATTCCCTTTATTTCCCCATTATTTCGCTTTTTAATAATCTTGTTCAATACAGCATATGATAAAAATGATATTAAAAGGGGCTCTGTTTTACCTCAGTGGGCAGCCATGAGTTCTGCAATTGTGTCTGCAGCTTCTGTAGCTGAGCACATGCTGGGGAGTCTTCCCAGAGGGATGCCGGGATTGGCAACAGCAGCAGAGAAAAAAAGTAGTAAAACTGGGGATAGAGCTGGCCTTGACAAGGTGGTCTCAGACCCAGATCCAGGCCTTTGCCCAAATTACATCTGTGTGGGACTTATTCGTAGGTTTCCTGAGAAGGGGAGACCAATCACAGGCAAAAAAACAGACTTCTTCAGAAATAAAGTGTGTTTGTGACTTGGATTCCAGTTTGAGCTTTGCTGTCACTGCAAATGTGCTGAATGATCTCCTTATGTTGTCTACATGCAGCACATATGTTTAAAATAAGAATTAGAAAGGAAAAGCTTTTATAAACGTCATCTAAGGTTTCCAGAGACCACCATTAAAGCCAAAAGCTTGGGTGCTAGTTCAGCACATGGAGAAGTGCCCCAGTAGTGCCTTTGGCCCCCTGGAGGTTTGTTCTGATAATGTATAATCCTGCAGGAATACAATTGCTTATGACAGAACAGTGGGGCATCCTCCTCTTTATGTTAAGGAAATATGTGAAGTTGTATAATTTATTCCATTCATGTGAGAGACCCCCAAATCAGCCATTGCACTTTTTGTGATCCCCATGTGAGGTTACAAAAGCAGAGGTGGGTGTCAGGGCATGGTATCTTTCCCAAGGTATCACTGCTCCGTGCTAACCTCAGCATTCTGAAGATGGCAGCTCTGACCTTCCGAAAATGGCATCCTTTGGAGAGCAGAGAAAAGCAGAGATTCAGAGCATCCTGATGCATGGGTGTCTTGTGTTAACTCAGTTGCCTGACCAAATTCCAGAAGCTCCAGTTAGAGGTAGCCTGAGCACCCTTTGCATCTTCCATGCAAGGTTCTGCCTTGTCTCATGGCCTCCTTTAAGCTGCTGCACGTTGCTGAAGTGATAGGTACTGGTTTTCGGCCCTCTTGGTTGTGCTATCAAAGGAGACAAGGAAACCTTGTATGTAGTTTGTATGTTCATGCAAGTTTGAAATAACACCTAGGAGGCTTTGAGATTAAGGACCTTATATAAATGTGAGGTTGTATTGCTGGAGTGATTAAGTCCGTGGTTGAAGGTTGTAACAGTTCCTTGAAGGCTGCAAAAATAAGGCAAGCAGGTCACATTAAAATAATGCATTTACTTGAGGTCACTTTGCAGTTCTTCATCCAGTTGGAACAACTTAAATAAACACCAAAACACAATTGTGCTTTTTACAGTTATTTCAAATGCATGCAGGACTGTATCGTGGCAGAGTGATGGATCATGAACAACACACATTCTGTTCCATATCAGTGATCTTACACAGTAGGCAATCCACAGGTAATCTGTCATATTCAGGAAAACCAAAATGAGAGTCATGCAGATACCCCCAAAGGTTGCACAATGTGTTCAGAATTCATTTCAATGATAGCAAGACACAGTGTAAAATGGTCCCACTGGACATAACTACTGTATAAAGACAGGATGCTGAACCCACTGGAGACACAAAACCTGGCCAGTCTGTTGGGAGCTCTGCCAGAAGAAGTTGACCTGTGTGAGAAGGGCTTTGAACACGCAGTTTGTTGGATTGCAGTGAATTTTCATTCTCTGTGCACCCGCAGCTTAAAGGCAGAGCTGTGTGGAGAGAGGAATCTATTGAATTTGGTTGCTGACCGGTGCAGCGTGCCCTATGTTGGTGCCTGGTCTCATGGGAGCTACTGGAGATTTAGTGCCTGCTGGGTTGATGTCAGGCTGGTGTAATCTGGAACTTAATAGCCGAGGTTATCAAATTACAGCTTTTGAATACTTCAACTCTTAAGTATCTAGAAGGTATTTAACAGACCGTTAAAGATTTTATTGACAAGATTCATCTGTATTTGCTGTTTTCAGCCCCCTCATTAGCAATGCTTGTGCACGATACTGCCAGGTGCAGGAAATCCCACCTCTCTTTGCCCAGTGAAAATCAATCAAGTCAGTGACAGCCTTTGCTGAGACTCTTTCCCTTGCAGAATTTGCCGGGATAATTCTGTCCCCATCCGGGAGCAGTCACTGGTGGTATCGCAGGCTTCTGCCACCAGCCTCACTGAGCACCATCAGTGCAGCAAGAGCTTTCTTAAGTACATTAATTTTGAAAGAGCTTGTGTAGGGGGGGAGGATGCTGTGGGCTGCTTTTCTTTCATAACCTGTCACCGCCAGAGCGAAGATCTGTAGGAAAAAGCAGCAAATGCCTGCGGGGTTATTCAGCCCCGCGCTGGGATCTCTGGGCGCCGGGCGCCACCGTGTGTTGGAGCCGTGGCTGAGGCTGCCTTCAGCTCCCACAGTGTTTCTGAGACCTTAAGTGTTAGAGAGACCTTGGCATACACCCAAAGCGTTTTACAACCAAAACCAGTTAAGTGCAGCTGTCCTAATCAGGCATTAATGTGGACGTTCGACACTCAAAAGAGTGCATCTGAAATAAGTGGTATCACCTGAACCCTGTTGTTTATGTCTCACATTGAAAAAGCAGAAAACTCTGTCAGGCTTCTAGTGAATTTACCATCTTTTTGTCCCCTTCCTTCTTTTTCTGCCTCTTGCTTCCTCTCCACATTTGCTTTCCTCTCATCTCCGATGATGCTCCTTCCTTTCTACTCTCTCCAAACAGCCCATCCATGCATCCACAACCTGTTACCTTTACATTTATTCCACCGCTCGTACATTCATTGATTTTACATTTGTATTCAGCTGGGGGCTCATCCAATGTGCTTCTCTTGCAGCCTACATGAAGCGGCGACACAGCTCTGTTAGTGACAGTCAGTCCTGTGAGTCCTCCTCAGCTGGGATAGACTACAGCCAGGGCGCCAGCCCACAGCCACAGCACCAGCTCAAGAAGCCCCGGGTGGTCCTGGCACCAGAAGAGAAAGAAGCTCTGAAACGAGCGTACCAGCAAAAGCCATACCCATCACCAAAAACCATTGAGGAACTTGCTACGCAGCTCAACTTGAAAACCAGCACCGTGATCAACTGGTTCCACAATTACAGGTAGGAGATCGATCTAGGAGCCCTACTCCTAAAGGGTTTATTCTCTTTGCTTGGGCAGGGTGCTGCTCTGCATTAGCAAGCTGTGTCTGCTTCTGATAGCACTGAGTCGTACAAAAGGAATAGTTTCAATAGCAGGGAGGTTCTAACTAAGTGATGCTCCAGATTAATTTTAAGTTATCCTTGAGGAGCAGCAATATTCATATATTGATGTAAGTAGTGCTTTTTAACAGGAAGTCTTGCTTTTGGGGTGGGCTTGGGTTTAGAGACGTCCACTATTGAATATTTATAAATCCCACTGCAGTAAGCAAGACTGATCTTTCTCACTTGCATATGCACACTCACACAGACATACACTTGCATGTATATATGCACATGTATAGGTGTGTGGTGGGTGTGTTGTGCCTGGTCAGTTTGTGGGGGGTGCTTGTAAGTGTCCTCTATTGGATAGCAGCAGAACTGTGCTCCTTTCTTCATATTTTCCCACATAAGAGAAAACCAGGGTTTTCTTTTAGATCTTGAGTCACAGAGCTCTGAAAATAGGCACAATATGTGCTGTATTTCTGGGAAGCTCCACACAATCATGAAGGACAGAGAACTGATAACCCTGAAGTCAAGATGTGGGTGCAGATTTCTTTATGATAAGATGATTTAGTTGTGATTAAATCATTTAGTCCTGCTGAAATGAAATAAGATGGTATGTTTAGTTCCTTGCTTACATGAGAAGGAACCTTCTCCACATTTGAACGATTGAAGCAGGTTTTGGCCTAGAGACATCGATAAAAAGAAACATTAGAAAGGCACATAAGAATTACAAGGATTTGAATAAACATATTATTTGAATAAACATCACCTGCACTTAGGATTGGGAATCTTAATTAGTGCAGCAGCCTTTTCTCCAAGAAATCACTGCTAATGACCATTTGAACAGATAGAGTGAAGATACCAGGTTCAGTACTACTGTGCTCCTTCACTCATAGCCAGTAATGTGCCCAATTAGTCCAGATTGCTGAATTTACTTGTTTTAGGAAACTGCTAACATTTAAAGAGTGTTTTCCACTTTGTCCCTTCTCAGCCTCAGAGAAGTTGCTGAAGCAGGATCAGCCTGCTTTAATAAGATAGCTCAGAAACACTATGCGTGATAGTTAAATAATATTTATAGTAAACAACACAAAATTAAGAAATTAGAACCAACAAATAATCGTATTTACACTGAATCTCTCTGACATGAATGCACTACAGATGCAGCCTCTTTCACTGCTCTGAGTCCTCCACATGCAGGCCTCTCTTCCAATTCCCACTTCTAGGCAATTATACACAAGTTGGAGGGATGCCTATGAAAATATGTTCCCTTCGGCCTGACAGCAAAATATGCTGTTCTCACTTATGCAGACGAGTGCGGGAGCACTGGTGGCATGTGTCATTTTCCTCATTATCATGAGATCTCCTGCTTAGGCGTGCTGCGAGAAAAAGTGACAAGTCATGATTGATCAGCGCGTTTAGCCACACCAAGCTATACATTAGTGTAGACTAGGTGCTGACAGTTGTGTACAGAATAAAAAATGTATAAACAGGGCGCTGTAAGCTGGTGGGTAGCATCAGCCTCACAGCACTGAGGGATCTGGGCCTGTTCCCAGGTGTGCTGCTAAGTCTCTAGGTCTGTAAAGAGAGATTTCAAGCCTGTTTGGATCCCTGGGTGCCCTGAGCAGTTACCACCACTGGAAAATCAACACACATGTTTGTTCTTTTCCTCTGTATAACAATTTTCTTAGTTTTCATGCATGAAGTACTCCTAAATCATTTGCAGGACACTGCAAAAGAGGTACATTTTGCTAAGGGAGCAGGGTCTGACTGTTATACAGCTCATGTATTATAAGGAATGAGTACTTCTTCCCTTCTTCATCTTCTCCAGGCCACACTTAACTTTATTTCTCTCTTTTATACTCATTCTCAGCCGTTCCTTTTCCAAACTGAAGAGTCTTCATACATCAGCAGTTCCACATCTCAGACCATCTATTTCTTTAAAGTAACTTCAGATAAGGCAGGGTACAGGTTTGAAGAAGTTTGTCCTCCTGGTTCTTGGGGAATCCTATTACAGCAATGGTTTAGCTTTGGGATTCAGCCCAAACCTCACTTTCCAGAGGTGATTGCTAAAGTAGCAGCTGCCTTTATATTTACCAGCTGGGAAGTCAACATTAGCATTTATTTTATGCAGCAAAATAAACTTAAAAAAAACACCCTACATCCTCAGCAGCCAAAGGAATCATTAACGTCAGAATATAAATAGCTATAAAGGATTTTGACCTGTCTGAAAGCTTCTTCCAGTCTATGGCTTTGCACCCTTACCAGTCACATCACTCTCAGAACGTAAAAATAAATATCCTTTACTTTGTAGTAGTGAACCATATATAGAACACATCAGAGTTTGAGGCCCTGTTGTCTTAAAAGTGGTACAGAATAGTTAGAGGTAGAGATTTCTGTCCCACTTCACATGTGGAAACTGGCACATAAACTCAGTTAGGTCACAGAGGTGATGCTATAGAAGCATCAGGAGTTAAATCACACTTTCTTGAATTGTGGTCTTGTCCTCTTGGATCCTAAACTTCATTGCTCTTACTCTGGCCATGTTTTTCAATGAGCTGTAGTAGCATTGTGCTTGTTTAGATGTGGTGTGAGGGCTTGTACAGGGAACTTCCATGTATACCCCAGGAGATCTCTGATATTTTGAGTTACTCTGACGAATGCCAACAGGATATGTTATGTTGAGGCCAGCACCTTCCACTGAGAGGAATGCTCTCTGGAGTTTCCAAGCTGCTGTCACCAGATCTTCTTTACCTTAGGGATTTAATTCCTGTGTTACTGAGGAACCAGGCTTGATTCCAGAAGCAATGCCTTGAGTGTGAATTCCAGGATTTCCACAGGCATCAAGCCTGTATTCTGTGGGGCTGTGGTCAGGTACCCCTTGAGCATGTCATCATTCAGTATCTTGCTGGAACCAAGGTATTTAAAATGCCATGTAAGCGCAAAGCTGTTTCGCATTTTCTCTCCTGAGCTGGGGGAATGTTACAAAAGCAGTGTGTTCTGGATCAATGTCCATGCAGGGAGATTATAGGCATAAATAGAGCCTGATAATCAGTGTTGCAGGATGCATGCAATTAATGGTAATAGAAAATTAATGTTAGCACCTGTGGTCTTCTGTTAGGTGAATAATATTCTCCTAGGGAAAATTACAGACCCTGTAAATCCTTCAAAAGTGTAGAGTCAGCAAGTACTGCTGAAATACTCTGTTGCATTTCAAGTAAGTCAATAATATCATTAGCTTCAAAAGCAGTATTCAGATGGTGTTCTGCATTTATCCTAATTTTTCTCCATTGTGTGCTGTCTTCCATAGCACACTTAGGGAAAAATGAAAAATTCATACAGGCATCACCATTGAGACAGCATTTCGCTTCTGATTTACAAGACCCTTAGCAGTTCTCCCTGGCTGAAACAGTGTTATCTTTCTTCACTCTGAAACATAAACTCTCCCTGTGTCTGTAGTCTGGTCCCTGACCACAAGTCATTGAGGCTCCCTCTTGGTTGCAGTCTGGGACCTGAACAGTGGTCATAACCTCTCCTACTGACAGGGCACTACAGAGGAAGAGTTAGCCTTGACCCTGAGATTATTTCATAAGCTGTTCTGTACTTATGTGGATATTGGGAGCTCCTAAACAGAGAAGGAAGAGGGACAGAACCAGTTTAAAGGGCAAAGGTACTGTGTTTAGGGTATTACTGCATGCTTCAAGCAATAGGTGGCACAAGGCAGCACACTGGGCAATTTTAAGCACACGTGGAGCGCATTAATCTGAAATGCACTGCTTACCTTGTCACTATTCATGTTCTGAAATGGACTCTTTAAATAGAAATGTGAGGCAGAAGTCAGACTAGCTCACAGACTGACAACCTGTCAAAGCCGTGCTTCCCCAAAGCTCATTTGGAACAATGGGCTTTGTTTCATCTTCATTCCTCCTTGGTGACCAGGAGAACACCAGAGGGATTATCCATTTTCCTCGTTTGTGTTTTGTTTTGGCAAACTAGCTCATTTCTAGTAGAAACCCAAATTGTTTTGTATTTGCAAACTGTTTTCTTCTGTATCTACTAGAAATGTATTTGTATTTTTAGACTCATCCCTTTTCTGGTCCAGTGTGTTGCAAAGTTTTACCTTCCTGATGTCAGACTTCACAAGCATGGGAGACTGCAGAGCCTTTCATCTCTGTCCCTTAAGCCACATCCAGTGCTATAAAAATCAAGCATACTATTGTGAATATTACTTAATTTAAACTTGTAAAAACAGGGAAGATGATCTGTCATTGGTTTTTACCAATCATTTAGAGTGCAAGTTGATTATCTGCATGAGGTTTATGGTTTTGCTTCGTTCCATAATGCCTGTTGTGGTTCCTAGAAAGGGCAGTCATCAGCATCCGATTTACAATAGATAGCAACATCCTGGTTGAAGTCAGGTCAGTCTCAGCACTGAGCACTGCAGAAGTTACCAAAAATGCCTTAATCTGCTCAAGATCCTATTTGTGGCTGCTGCCCTCCCACCATGCCATGGAGGACCCCGTGTCCTTCTTCACAGCAGGCATGTGGCCAGCGAGAATGAAATTAAAAGCATCGTGATGATATTTCACTTTCTTCCAAATGCCTTTTCTGTCAGTCCTTTGGGTTTAGGCTGTGAGTGCTTCCACCAACCCACCTTGCTGCCTGTATCCCAGACAAAACAGTGCCTGGGCATTTCAGTGGTGGTGACCCCAGCCCACTGACCACCCCTCTCCCCTGTCTCCTAGGTCTCGCATCCGCCGGGAGCTGTTCATCGAGGAGATCCAAGCTGGGAGCCAGAGCCAGGCTGGGTCGAGCGACTCTCCTTCTGCCAGAAGCAGCAGGGCCGCTCACAGCTCCGAGGGAGATAGCTGCGACGGCGTGGACGCAGAAGGCCCACCTGAAGGAAAGCCAAGTGGCCCGGAGGCGGATGAGTACAGCAATGCAACCACAAAGTCTCAGGGAGGGCCAGCGGAGTCGGCTTTCGAAGCGGGGGAAGAGGCACTGCAAGGCGCCAGGTCTTCGGAGAAAGCGGAGCCGTTCCAGGCAGAGAGCCTGGAGGACACCGACGACGAGGGCAGGCTCAGAGCACCACGCCAGAGCTCTCCACCGGCATCGCAGCGCCCGGGAGAAGCTCTGGAGACACTGCCAAACTCTGCCACGGAAGGGGATGCCTCTACCTCAGCTGCCTCCACCTCAGTCCTTACAGGGGAGAGCTCCTACAAGTCAAAAGAAAGTTCAGAGAAAATCTCCAGTGTGCCAAGTACGAGCTCAACGCCGGCCACAGGCTCGCAGAAAGCCAACTCTCTTCAGAGCTTGTTCGGCTTCTCAGAGGCAGCGAGCTCCAGGAACACACGAGACAGCTCCTTGAGGAAAAAGAAAGCGGCAAACTTGAACAACATCATCCACCGCTTGGAGAAAGCAGCGAGTCGGGAAGAGGCCGTCGAGTGGGAGTTTTGAGATTAAAACTCACCCAACTCTGGAGAGCTGGGAAGTGAAACTGGACCTCTACTGGGTTTATTGTGTTGCGCACTTAACCGCCCTGCAGGCCACAGGGCAAAAACGCCATAGGCCAAGGTGCATATAGAAAACAAAAAAAAGGAGCGTTAAGCCCAATTTATGTTTGTTGTTTTCAAGGAAGAAAACTGAAATGTGTAGTCAAGCTTTTTGTACCCTGAAGTGTTTTTATTATTGCCCTAAAGTGATTTCCACAGTTTCTGGAATAACTCATACAGCTTTGCCTTGTGCCCTCCTCTTTGGTGTGGGCTTTAAAAAAAAAAAGAGAAAAAAAAAAAAAAACAGTAAAAAAAAGAAGAAAAAAAAATCAAACCCACATATTAAAAGGGGGCTTTTTATCTGCCATCTAATGGCGACAGAGTGATAATACACTATTATCTTCTTAAACCAGGAAAAAAAAGAAAAAAAGAAAAAGGGGAGATTTTTCAGAAAAAAAGAGAAAAAAGAAAAAAGAAAAGTTTTTTGTAGCTGTTCAGTTGCCACTAAGAGATTGCACAGTCAAGCGACTCTAAACACACTAGTTTGGATTCCTACGTATTTTCAAGAAAAAGGAAAAGAAAATCTTGTTTGAAACTTTGAATTAAAAAAAGAAAATAAAAAAAAAACACA
This sequence comes from Forpus xanthops, assembly GCA_032466535.1. NCBI lineage: Eukaryota > Metazoa > Chordata > Aves > Psittaciformes > Psittacidae > Forpus > Forpus xanthops. The sequence continues at coordinate 21,360 of JASSUY010031880.1, read as the reverse complement.
TTTACTCCACCTATTTTTTAACAAAAAAAAAAAAAAAAAACAGAAAAAGTCAAAAAAGTCACATCAGGAAAATATCTTAATTTGTGGTAGCTGACTTAGTGTTTTCTTGTAAGTGAAATAGAATATTGACACGTAGTGCACATTGTTTCATAGCTTTAACTGATTCTGGTCTTTTGCAGACCAGAATTTGTTTAATACACTCCATTTTAGGCCAAATCAGGACAAAAGAAAATAAAATCTGAATCTAGGTATTTTATAATCTGCTTTTTAACCTCTAACCACAGAGCACGCTGATCAGACCTCATGTCTAGGAGGTTTAGGAGACAACTTAGAAACAGCATGTACTTGATCATTTCACTTGGTTCATAGTGTACAGGATTTCCTTTCAGTAAAGACAGAGCGCTCATAAAAACGTTGGCCAGTAACATTTCAGCCTGCTGCTTCGGGACATATCCCATATCCCGAAACATTCAGCTTACCTGGAATTGATTAAATCATAGTTCACCTGTACGATTGCTGTCACACACACCACTAAGAGGGGACTGGAGCTGCCTCAGACAGAGACCTTTTCCTGCTGTTGGTGGCCATTTACTGACTCTCTTCCCACCACAAGCACTGATTTTAAATACGTTTTAGTTGTGGGAAGCTTATTTTTGCATGGATAACGAGTACATGGCAATGACCAGACAGGCTCTTACCAGGATGGAAACAGCCCAAACTCCAAACCAAAACCTTTGTGCTCTTGAGTCCCAGTCTAGACCATTCTGCCCTGCAGAAACACGGCCTTTTTTCCATTGTCTTATGCACAGGTTAGGGCTGATCAAAGTACAAATCAAATTCTAACTTGTCTCTAACTCCTCCTGTTGTCTATATGTATATGCGTGAGCATAGAGGTGTGTGGAAGGATGTGTGTGCGTGAGTGTGTGCGTGCAATTTTATACGTCTGTGTATTTTCTTACGTACTTGTGCACACATAGAGTGCATTACTGCCACCTTTTTTCAATAAGCTGTTTTATCAGTTATGGCTTCTACAAGTTTGCTAATTTAGACTCCTTTATTGCCATATCTTTAAAACTAACAATAGATGATTTCGGAATATATATATATATAAATATATATATATATATAATTTTTTTTTTTTTGCTTATTTATAGGTGCTGTATTTTATTATCTGATTGTTAGGAAGGGATGAAAGGGGGCAAATATTCTTTAGAGGGATAGACTGCCGGCAGTATTGGGTATAATTTACAAGATGTAGTTGTCATACTGTATATTATTGATTGAAGACTTTTTGACCGTATTGTGTATCATTGAACTTTTGTCTTAGGTCAGCATCTTTTTGATGACACTTTAATGGTGCATTCATTACTTCTTAAGTTTAATTAATATTACTTTTCTGATTTTGGGGGAGGGAGGGATGGGGAGAGGAGTTCCGACTTTAAAGGTATGTTCCCAATATTACACCTCAGTGTGCTTGTATTAATTCATAAGTAGGAGTTTTGACTGTAAGATGTGAAACCACATTTCTTGCATGATGTTTTAGAACTTATGTATTTCATTTACAGTCTCTTAACATGCAACAGCAGCACTTAGCGCAAGTTTTCACAAAATGAGAATCAGTACACTAAAATCAGTCCTTTTCATGATTGAGAAAAGAAGGCTCTAGGAGGCTGAAAGGCAGGGATTTATTTCCTATTTTTACTGCTAGCTGTTTCAGGATACCTCCTTGGGTAATGGGGGACTTGTGATGCAAACCTGAAATTGAGAAACAGAGAGAGCAACTGCCCCTTTCTGTGATGAGCTGAGGAGGTGATTTGTAATAACAGACACCAGGATGTGACAGCACGTGCTGGAAGCAGTTACGGCTTCTAATCCAGAGTGCAGTTAGTTCACGGGAGCAGCCAGCGAGGGAAATAACATGGTGAAGCAAAGTGTTACCTCTCTGTATGTGTACAGTGTCCTGGTTTGACTTACAAAGCACAGCTCCATCAATAAATGCACGTCCTGGTAAAAATACACATACCTTAATACAAGTCATAACAAGATGTGTCTTCAGGCAAGAAGCAAAACTTCTCACTGGAAGACACAGATATTTTCTTAAGTTCTTTGTATTTTTTCGTCGTTGTTTGGTTCAGGTTGGGTTTTTTTATAGGCAATACACTTGCCAGTCTGTTTCTACTGTCCTTGTCTGCTGATTTGAGATCCAGGTGCTTGATGCAGTCAAGTGGTGACTCTCGGCTTTCTCCATAGTGAGGGTTTTTTTCTGTTTGAAGATTTATTTTTGTTCTTTAAATTAATATTCCCCAAACTGTTCTTGTGCCTGTGTCTATATGATTGCATTCCATGATGCTTACTGAGAGCTCTTGCTGCATTATACGACAGCAGAACTGTATTCATAGGTTGAACACAAATGCAGCACTTAAGGTCAATCTCTCTTCTTAATAAGCAATACGTAAGTGCCTTGAAACTTAGATCTTCTGATTTTTTTCTGTTTATTTTTGTTTTGCTTTTCAGGTTTCCACTAGTTCTGTAGGATTCTTTAGCGTCTGCCCAGTTTTTAATGCTGTAATGGTTTTTAAAAAGCATATCTGTAGCTTGCCCTAGAGGAAATCTTTCTTTTATAACACTAACTGTTAATTCTAAGCTCCATTATTACATTTGAATCATGTAATTTTGCTGGATAAAGACAGCATTCATAAGTCAGAAGTCACTCCATCCTGCCAAGGGTTGTCACTGGTCTCTATTACAAAATTAATCAAATAAAATGCTGTCAGTATTTCCTATATTTTTGGCACTTTATTAATGGCTTAGCTCCATTTGTTGTTTCGTATTTAATGATCTGCATTGAATGTGGTTTAGCCTGCTGAGATGCTATTGGGGTGACCTGGCCCGTCCTGTGCGGGGTCACTTTGGGGTTCCTTGGTGACCACCTTATTTAAGGGCAGGGGCAGACGAGCACCCTCCAGTCAAGCTCGTAGTGTTGAAGTGATGTTCCCAGCTGTTTGTTCATGGTTTTTAGCCAAGGTTACAGCTGCTTTTCTGTTTCAGTGGAAAGTAAAATGGGTTAGCTTGAACTACTGCTGAGATTCTCTTGTTGGAGGTGAGGTACCTACTGGCTTTCCAAACTGGCAGAGACCTCCCCAGTTTAGAGACTGAACACTGAAAGGTTTTACCTGTATTTCAGATCAAGTGTGGCATTTGGAAGTATGCTTTTAGGAAAATGTGTATTAGAATAATTTTTTGTTTTACTTAATTAAAAGGATAAAAAGTTGGAGGAGAAGAAATGCCAAAGAGTAGCACAGTGGCTTTTTACTCTCGTTTCACTGCTTAAACAGGAAATAAGGTGTTATCTGTTATCCAGGGGCGTGTGATGTGGGGCTCACCTCACAGGGCAGTCATTTTGTAGGACAAAGACCATGGCAGCAGAGCCCTCCCTACAGCGTTTCTTTTCCTGATGGATAAAAGCACAGACAGTTTTCAGAAAATCAGCAATGCCAGAATCAGTTTTTTCCTGAGGTTCTCCAAAAGCAATTTTATTTTCTCTTTCTGTTTCCAATTCTAGGCTTTTACTAAAGCTGTGGATGAAGGGACCAGGCTATTTTAACAGAAATACCTTTATACTCATTTAACATTGTCATTTTTTTTCTCTCTGGATGGTTAGGGAAGAAAAGAAAGTGTAGTAGTATGTTTGCTAAAAGCAAGGGAAGAGTATCCCTTGGCAGAGGGGTCATACAGTGGGATTGTCAATACGCTTCCATGTTTGAGGATACAAATTTCAGCCAACAGAATTGCACGTGTATACTGGCAGAAAGGCATTTAAATTACAGTTGCTGATGATGACATCGAATTTGACACTTTTATTTTTTCGTGTGTAAAATGCCTATAAACAGAGCCACTCTTTAAAGGAACCTTTATCAGCGCACTCTGCCCATATCATGCATTAGTGAGTCCTTTAGTAATAGACTTCTTGCTGTGATAGGAAAAGATCTGTCTTACAGCTAAAAAGTAAAAACAGTTTATGTGCCTTTCTCATTAGGTGAAAGATCTTTGCATTATTTTTAACTTGTTTGTAAGGGAATGGTGTAGAGGAGGGGGCTCATGAACATGACAGTTCTATGCAATATTCTCTGATCCAGTTACTTAAAAGTTTCTATTTTTCAATGCTTTAATGGAAGAAATTGTAAGTTAGAGGAGTGTGGCATTCTGGTGGTAATCCAAGCTCCAAAGCTGATAAATTCATAGGAAATAGGATTGAGGGAAATCAGACAAAATAATGTAGTGAACGAATGGAAACCACTAACAGTGATTGCAGTCCCCCACTAGCACAGCTGCTGCCACAAGTCAGTCATTTTTCATTTTAAAATTACTGATTTCTGGTATTCTTGAAAAAAAACATGAAATAAAAATGCTCCTGACAAAACCAAGGCAGGTTAGGAAAAAAAAAAAAAAACACAGCATTTTGACCATATATAAATTAAGAGAATACACAAAAATGTAATGAGTTTTAGACACTACTTTGCAGTTGAATTTGAACTGAAAATGAAAGTAATCTGGACCAGTGCCTTTAGTAAGGTTGCAAAGAGATCAGTAAACTTGGCATTTCTTGCCAGCCAAAAGTGACATTTTTATCATGCAGATGGAGGGCACTATTTTCGCTTGCTTTGTGTCTCTTCCTAACAAGCAAGTTTCTTAAATTCTCTCTTCTTTCTTCTTCACCCTGTGTACCTATCCTTGGGTATTCTCTGTCTTACAGCCACTGTGTGTGGCTCAGCTGTGAGCAATTCTTGAAGAGGACTATCAGAAACATGGGAGGAGGAGAAAAGTTGGATCTTAGGTGGGGGCTGGATATAACATTCATTAAAACCAAATCACATCTTTCCTATGAGTGAGTGGCAGTTTTGGCCCTGATGAGACAAGCTGCATATAGCTTCATACTCCTAAATTTAACTCACAGATAAAATGGCTGCAGAACAGTTTTCAGTCAGCTCCTGTGTGGACCTACTGCTTTCCACTGACACTTTCTACTGCCCCGCTGTTTGAGCATCAAGATTTTCTTCCTTTGTGTTGCATATACAATCAGCTTCTTAAAAATGGATAAACATAGGAGTTTAAAATTCTGTAGAAACAAAAGGCTTCTTTACCCAGCAATTTAAAATCTTGCTGAATGGTTTTTAATTGCAAGGAGAATCACTGCCATGGAAAGCATGAGATCTGAATTTCTTTTCTATCTTAACCTTATTAGTTTCAAAAGTGATGTAGCAGTCATTGTCTCCTTCATGTATGTTTCTGAGCACTGAACTGTAGAAGTATTATTTCACCAATTTGTTCTTCCCTTCACATCTCTTTTATGAGATATATTGACTATGCCATATATAAAAGAGTTAATAATGAACTTTATGTTGAGAAAAGCCCTTTATGCTATGCCTAGGGACTGGTTTGTCCTACATGACCAGGTCATGTACTATCCCCTACCCTATTAATATGCAAAGATTAAAGGTTTTATGCTCTGAAGATGAAATTTATCCTTTTGGAGAAGGTTCATGTTAGGCCTGTGCACTTAAGTTTTCAAAAAGCCTTAAAAACAGGTATGTAAGTGGTGCCATCTCTCTCCTCAGGGATGATTCTCCCCCAGCCAACTTCTGTGGCGTATTTAAGATAACTTATTAGTTGTAAGGTCATTCGCCAGTTGGAGAAAGTCATTTGCTGAACTTTAATAGGAAGCCTCCTCACGAGCATCCTCTGGTACCAGCAAGGGCTGGTTGAAGGCCTGATTCCCAGGCTTGATTTTCACTGCTGTTCCCAAACATATTCTGGCATTAGAAGGAAATGTCTCTTAAGAAAGCGATCAGATTATTGTATTTTTCCTTGCCCAGCTGTTCTGTGAAGGACAGTTGCAGCCATTTTTCAAGCTTGCTTTACTTACAGTCAGTTTAGTAGATTTCTGCCACAGTTCTGTAGATGTCTGTTTATTAAAACCATTGGTTTCATAGTATCATTTCAGTTTCCTTATATTTTGAAACAGCCAAGTGCAGAGAATGACTGAATTCTCCACCATAATGAAACTGTGCAAGAAACAGTGCAGCAAAAATAGATGCCTGAAGCCCCCATGACATCATATCTTTCAAGTTTTGTTTAGAGATTATTTGTACTCCATAGTACAATCTTCATCCAAAGATCCTTGGAAATGGAGAGTCATGCCAGGAGTTTCCTGCTGTTACGGTGACATGCCTGTTTTTGCATAGTTACTGCGTAATTCTGTGGTAATGTTCTCTAACAGCGCAACCTCTCTATTGGTAACACGAATAACGGCATTAAGTTGCGTTATCCTCTTCTGTCTATGCGGGTAATTAATATGCATTTGTAGTTGTTAAATATGTATATGTACAGGATTCCAGTGTGGAAAAGCCCCTCTGTATATGTGGTATTTGTGTGCTTGGTCTTAATGATGCAGTAGAATCGCTACAGCCAAATTCATTAAATCGTTTGGGGTGTAGATGAGTGAGGGCTTAAAACCAGTATGTATTATAATTCTTAGAGGATGCCGTTTTCCCACTTGTCAGATAAGTTCCGTGTTGTAAAGAGGGGATTATCCATCTCAGAGATTGGATTGTTCAAGCTATGTAGGTTTAGCTAAAGAGGAGGGGGAAGATCACATTCAGAATATACCAAAATAATTCCAAGGGTCTGAGAAGTGCAAAAGCCAGGTCATTTGAAAGGAAGGGCCAAACCCTGACTACAGTATCCTGTAACAGTTGGTCTGGAGGTTTTGCTTCGATACAGCCTCCAAGAAGGCAATATGCTAGTTACTTGCACATGTAAAATACACTCTCCCCTATCTATGTGCAGTCAAACAGTAAAGACGTATTTAAAACAATCACCAAAACAGCTGATCAGTAATAAGCCAAGTATCGAATTAAAGCAGCAGTTCATTCTTGCTCTCCCTAAGCTGAAAATTCAAGTGTTCTTAGGAATGAAATAGAAATATGTGTTATGCAGCTCCTCTTAGGAGGCAAACATCTGTGTTTTCAGGACAAGAAGTAAAACTTGGCACTTGACTTGCTCTGAAGTACAATCTTATCTCCAAGTAACTTTTCTACAATCGGTCTTTCGATCAGACTTCCCTAGCTTTTGTTAGCTTACGTTAGACCCTTAGTGCTATTTTGATGTATTATTTATATGTGTGTAAATTATTACTAGCTTTAAAAGTGTTTCCAAAGTACCTAGTTACCTCTGGATGCTGGTAAAGGCTACATGGGGAGTACTTGAGCATCTAGTTTGTAGTGGAGGTGTGTGGGGCATAAGCAAGGCCACATCTGTATCGTACTTTTTCCTTGATCAGGGCTTCCATTTCCTTCTTGCCTCCTCTAGAGAGATGGAGATCATGGATGAGTTCTTTTTTTTCCTGTGGGGGAAAGATCTTAGTTTAGCTTGAAATGACTTTATTTAATTCAGTAGGCATGTCACCAAAATCCTGTGTTACTGCATTTCCCATTCAGTTTTTTAGGTTTTGCTACTTACCTATATTTCCTATTTAAGAAACTTTCTCTACTTGGAAAGCTATGTGCCTTAATTCTGAATCTCTTTGTGGAGAATAATCTAAAGCACAGTGATCTAGATTGCAGCTTTCACAGCTGCTTTTCATTGGGGGGGGGGAAGCAAGTACCAATCAAGGAGCGTTGCAGTGGCCCGACATGAGTTGCCCCATTGCTGATGAGCACTTCAAACACTGTGTGAAGTCTTTGTGCAATAGCAATTCTCACTCTGCGTTTGGAGATTCGTGTCCTGACTGCCAAACGCAGGCGAGCACAAGCTGTAGTTTAGGAGAATTCAGGTTCCTGGGGAAGAACAAAATACATATCCATCTGGGTTGGCTCCAGCAGCACGGTGGGATCTCTGGTTAGAAAGTCCACCATCACCCACAGCATGCTCATAAGGCTCAGTCTCAGCCAGCATACTCATAGGTCTGTCAGCATTCAGGAAACACTTGTGGACTTCAGCCATTGCTAACTGTGACCATGTCCTCTTGTGCCATTAGTGATACACGCTGTCTTCATTTCCATGCCCATAGCCTCGTGGTCTCTGGGTGGCGAGGCACTATAAAGTCATTCCAGTCTTCATCTGGTTTTGTTAAGAACAGGCTTTCACCCTCTGGCGTCCTCAGCCCTTACCAGCGCTTGTGTGTTATTTTCCAAACTTGCTCTCTCTACAGCATCATAAAGTGAAGTATATAAAGGTGGTTTGTAATTAGGAAAACAATCTAGTATGTCCTATTTATGAGATTGATTTTAACAGTTGTTTTTTTGAGGTTTGTTTTTGTTTGATACAAACACAACAGGAGTATACATATCCCCTAAATGGACGTTGGAGAAGGTTTGGGCTGTCCTAGCGATGGAGCGGGAGGTGTTGGCTCATCGTAGTATCCATATCATTGTGCCCCTGTTGTGTTTTCTCGAGCAATCATTTTCTTTTTTTTAAAGTGTTTTATCGAAATGCCTAATAAATAATATTATTTAAATAGTTTTAAAATAATTTAGGACTGAGAATAAGAAGCCTCAGTTGTGAGAGAAGAGACTTAAAATATACAGAGAGAGAAAATACCCTTAGCCTCCTAGAGCCTCTACTGAGAATGTCATGAAGATGCAGTGCCCCTTTGTCAAAGTACATAGTGATTTACTTGAGAGTGTTAATCTGAGAGACTGGTTTCCTGTGATGTTCATCTTTGTTGGCATATGTTTGAATTTCTGATTTTCTTATCATTCAAAGTTGGTCAAGGAAAAAAGACAAAAATCACCTTGTGCAGCAGCAACTTTTCCTGGTGTGAACTCCAGAAATACATGTTGTGAATTGATCTTGGTCACGGAGGAGGTGGTTAGTTTCCTTGCAATGTCGGAACACATTCAGACAGGCCCTCCCTGGCTAGGTCACCCTTAGCAAGCAAGCAAGAGAAGGCTGCATTAAGCCAAACTAAAACCTTTTGTGCTCAAAATTGCCCCTGCTCATGGCAGGGGGAGCATACATGTTGTGTCTGCATGAGCGACGACACAGGGCCTCCGGTAGCACCGAACCACTCAGCCCCACAGTACAACCTTATGGTGGGCAAAGACAGGCGGTGCTGGGCTAGTTGCAGGGCACATCACCACTTCTGTAGATCTGGAAGCAAATTTGCACTTTGCCTTTCGAGGGGGTCCCACTAAAAACCATCGATGAATTTCCCATGCGAGGTTCTTTCCTTCTGGCATAGTTTGAGAGAATAAAAAGGAGAGAGATGCAAAACAAAAGCCCTCTGGTAATTATTGGATAACGTCTGTGAAACAAAAAGGTTGTTCCTGTCAGAATCCTCTATGCATTTCTGTGTTGAAAAGTGTTTTCTGCCATTCCTTTTGGAAAAGCAGCACTCGCTGGGAATGCTGCGAGATTGTCACTGTCCGAATCCGGAGGATAATTCCAAAGCAGATGGAGGCTGGCTGGGGGGGAGGGAGGGGGATGTTCTGTCCTTTATATTTTTAATTGTTTCCCTCATGTCCCTTTTCATTTATTATTTTGTTTGGGGTTTTTTAATGAAAATTTAACTCTTTGCATTTGTGCAATAACTACTTGCCATGAGAATGGGCAGACCTTGGAAATGCCCCGACTACTAACACAGCACAAGATGAACTCAAACAGAAAGTGGTGTACTTTTTCCTGAGAACCTTTTTTTTCTCCCTTGGTTTTTGTTTTTAATAATAAGCTCAGTTCCCCCCTCCCCCCCCAGTGTATTTGTGGTGTCTTACATTTTTAGCAGTATTTTCTATTTTTTTTCCTGTAACGCACTAAGTCTTAGGTGTTTTTAGAGCTTGTTTGTTATAGTCACAAATCACAGGTTGAAAAAAGGAGAAAAAAAAAAGGAAAAAAGAAAAAAAAAATCCTCACAAAGACCCAATTGACCAAAAAGAAAAAAAAAAAAAGTTTTTTTTTTGTTGTTTTTTTTTTTTGTTTTTTTTTTTTTTGTAAAAGTAGCTTTGAGAAGCCCACGTTGTGTTGCTGTGACTCATCTTTTGTAACATTTTATTTCTTGGTATTTGTTTAAGCATAAAGAAAGTAAGAGTTTATATGGCTGGCAGTAGCAGGGCAGCGCTCCCTCCGTCAGCAGAATGGCATTGTTTCTTCTGTCTTTGTTTGGTTAGCCATATAATGTTTGTTCTCAGCACTGTACAACGGTCCCTATATGATATGGAGAAGCAATATCACTGTATGAAACTCACACGATGTATTATTATTATTATTCACTAGCACCCTAGGTGTGATAATTGAAGTAAATATCTTTTATACAAACACAATTCCGTGTGGGCTGTCTTTATTAAGGTGAGACCTGAGTCCCAAGCAGCAAACATTTACATTGGTGGTTCTGGTTCAGTGATGTCCAGGGCATGAAGGGGGAGGGGGGGGATTGGATTGGGGGGGATTTGTGTTTCTCCAGGGGAGGAAAATTTGCTTTCTGTATATCAGTTTGCAGGGGGAGGAGGGAAATGTTTTCAATACCTTAAACGCTGAACTGTTATTTCCACACTGTATCCTTTTTCCAGTGGAATTCAAATGTGACAGTTCCTGCTGCAGTCAGTGGGAGGAGGGCACCTGCCTTCATAGACAAAACAGATGGATTTGGGGTCTGAGGCTGCAAGGGAGATTGTTCTGAGCACCATAACCATATATTAGCTGATCTTAACAAATGAGATTCAAGACGTTGTCTGAGGTTAGAAATGCTTTAGATTCAAAACTGAAAGTGTAAAAGAATTCGCCCATGTATTTGTCTCTCTGTTTTTACAGATGCTTCCTATAAAGATAAATTCCTTTTTTAGTGCCTTATGATAAGTTGTTCCTATAAATGTACTCAGTCTTTACAGAGCCTTGAATTTGAAGTGTGGTGAGGAGCAGTTGTTGTAATCCATCAGTTCATCAGGAATTATCTTTTAAAAACTAGTAGATAAATCTCTTGCTTGAATACTTTGGGATTCAGGTAGAGCGTGTGTGTGTGTGTGTGCTTGCACTTGCCTGTGTGCTGCTGTTTTACCTGGTGTGCTCATGTCCGTTTTAACTGTGAATTGAAGGTGATTTGGGGGCACTTATTTGCATCGCCTCCTGCAGTACATATCATATCTTTCCTACCAGGCTGCAAGTTCTTGTGTTGTGTGCCTCCTTGTGGGCTGTGGTCCTGTTGAATAGGGTATTTAATGCCTTTATTTCTTTATAAATGTCTGTTTTCTGCTTTTGAAATGTCTACAACAGGTTGTTCCACTTGATAAAAAGGTTCTAGGTTTATCACCTTTTCTTCTTCCCCTACTTTTTAACCACTTGGTCAAACTGTTGGTTGCTATAAATGGTGTTGTCTTGTATAACTTGACCCTAATCATTTTAATCTTGAGACTAAACAGCTCCACTTCCAAAATGCCATGACTCGAGTTGGTTGTGTGTTTATAACCTGCACTTTTCTTTAGGTATGGTGGTATCGACAATGAACTACTAAAATCACGCACATGGTTGTAAGCAAAGGCTGCATTATACTTGTGAAAGCGCAGACCTGGTACAGCAGAAGCTGGAGAGGGTTCACTGTAGCTCAGAAGCATGCATCCAGGATAAAAACAGAGTGTTCTCTCAAGCCAAAATCTCCAAAAGTGTATTTTTTGAAAACTAGGAAGGCAAGTGAAACCACAGGGATGCATCTCGGGAGTCAGCAGCAGGTATATATGGTCTCCCATGGATGTAGTTGGCTCTTCTATGACAGCTTCAGAAGCTGTTGAAAATCTCCTTTTCAGAAGTGCATGCTGTGTGTTCTCACAGCCACTTACTGGTCAGCACTGGGGCATAGCTGTATGTCCCCACTGCTCTGCTGGTAAAAAGCTGCTTCTGGAGTTAGAGGCTGTAGCAAAGAAGAGGTTTTATGTAGGAAATAGCATAGGCGTTTGCTGAGTTAATGGGAGAAATCCTCACAGTGCTACAGGCACTGACCATGTAGTAAGAGGCAGTCAGCAAGAGGTAGTTTGTCTTTCAGGGGGCAGAGGTATTTTTCACATGATGAAAAATTTCCCACCAGGTAAGAACAACCCATGAGCAGCTGAGGTGGTGCTTTTGGGTCCTTTCCCTTTTGAAATGCAGTCATTTTCTTCTAAGAATTTCTGGTTTAAGTGGTGAAGAAATTGTGTGCTTGCCAAGAGAGGGCTTCAGAAAACATGATTTGATTACAGTCAAGCATTTTATTTTCTTTTTGCTCCAAGCTATGGGAAACTGATAAGAAAATTCAAACTGTTTTCTTGAACTCTTCCTAGTTACCCATGTAATTATCTTCGTATCCTTGGAAATAATCCCTTCTTCTATGAAGTCTCTGCCGTTACAGGATGAATTTATTAAGCAGGGCTGTGGTTCTTTGCTGGGGGCTGCTTATTTTGGAGTGGCTGGGGCAGGAGGGAAAGGGAAGGAGGAATCCTTCAAACCTTCCCTTCCCAGCAAGCCCTCCAAAAGTGGAAAGAAAGGGGCAAAAGGAGGGGAGGGAGCCGAAATCTTGTCTGCATCTCTTGTGCTGGTAGAGGAGCTCAGAGAGCTGGGTAGGGAGCTGCTCACCCAGCACTCATCTCCCTTCAGTTTGTAGCTTGTTTTGCTGATCCCCAAAGCCACCTTCACTGATGTGTCTCTGGGCACTGTTGGAAAGGGCTGCAGGGATCTCAGGGAGGATGCTCATGTGCTGTAATGAGTGTGACAGCTTAGGGTGAGAGGGCTTTTCCCTGTGCTCACAACCCAGTGCCACTTGGGTGGATGAAGTCTCCAGTTTTGTCCTCAGCTTCCTGGATGTGACCTGGTTTCTACTGTGCCTATTTTTTCTCATCTTTTCACATCACAGCCAAGTAAAAATGAGGAGTGTTGTTCTTGCTGCCTTCACTGGTGCCAGTCCCAGCCCTTGCTGTCTAGGACTGCACATCTGCACACATCCCAGAAGGTTCTTGATGTCTTCTCTTACAGCCTGTATATCTGCAGAGCAACCTCACCACTTCATTCTTGAAGCTTTTCTAGGGCTGGTAACTGTGGCTAAAGATTAAGTAGGTGGTGCTAGGAGTTGCAAATAGCTGTCAGAGATGTTGTCATTCCCTTTTCATCATCTGCTTTCTCTTTTTGCCCTTTTAGAAATCTTGTAGAAGGTCTGGTCAGAGAATAATCTCGTGGCAGGTACAGAGGTGATAAACAAGCATAGGCTGATTGCTACCCATAAGCAAAGTTGGAGTCTGATCTCTGGAGTGCTTCATCTCCAATACCTTTATTCACTCTTTGGAGATCCTTGGCAGAATATATTCCTTTCATGTGATGGTGATTTTTCATCTGAGGTGAGGTGCTCCTCAGCAGACAGCTCAGCTGGGCTTTTGTGCTACAACCTGCTCTTCGGTCTTCACCTCTGAAGAGATTTGCACCTCAGAGGACTCTGCTGGATTTGAGAGACCGAGCTCTGATGCCTCGTGCAAAACAAAAGCCCAATCATTCCCTGCTGCCTTGTCCTGTTTCTCAGCCTATGACAGCTCACAGCAATGGTGGCCCCAAGGAAAAGGCTTTGTATAAAGCTAAGACAGATTGAATGACTCCCACACAAGTCTGGACCATGAGAAATGCTGTCCCACACTCTGAAAAGGTCAAGACAGAGCTAGAACCATTGAGATGTGCAACACTGACAGGCCTTTGACAACCTTCCTGTTGCGGGAAGCATTTTGGCTCTTATCTTTCTTCGTTGGGGTATTCATAGACTAAAAAGAAGACAGAGCAAATCATCTGGTTTATCAGGATTGATGCCGCAGCATCTGTCCCCCTCATCCCTTCAGCTACAAAGCGCAGAGTCAAGTCTTTGATTGTTCTGGAAGGGGAGCAGGACTTTGAGCAATAACAATACTGTCTTTTCCAGACTTCCTTAAGAACTAAATGCCAAGTATTTCAAGAGCCTGAAGTTGTGCCTTAGTTTATGTATAAACCTGAATGCTCATCAGGTAGAACTGGAGGTAAGACTTTGTTGGCTTGAAAACATTCCTGGCAGAGGGATGCCAAAAAGCCTCAGCGCTCATTTCTGCATAGGGAAGAGCGATCGTTTCAACTTCCAAGTAACTGTCCACAGCAACCCAGACATTAACAGGAGTAGCCCAACATGGGGAAAGGTGAAGGAGCTGGAAACATCAAAGGGCCCATGGCAGACCCAGCTCCCGGAGCTTTGGCTCCCACTCCTCGTCCTGGCGCGCTCAGTGTTTGTGTTGAGAAAGTCTCCAGCTTTGTGCCTGGCTTTCTCAGCCTTCATGTCAAGATACTCCAAGATTTAGTTATCTTACCATCATCTTCCTTCCAGTCAATAAAATAGACTTCAACCCTTTGAAGTAGTGGGTTTCAATGCACTTCAGTTGACTTCTGAGAGGGTAGTCTTACAAAGCATGCCACATCGCCTCTCTTGTTTTGTTATTTCTCTACAGTTATGTAAATTCAAGGAGGCCAGACAGTAATGGAGGGAGATTAAAAAGTTACCATAAGGCAAATCAGGGTGTGAACCTGCAGAGCATCAGCTAATTTGCAGTAAATGCCCGTGTGTGTGCTCCTACCCGGCAGCTCCCTTCAGCAATACCACTTGCCTCTCATTTCCTTCGGGCTCAGAGGATGCACATGAGCAGTTACTCCTGTCTTATGGATGTGTAGCAAGTTACAGCCTATCTCACCCCAAGGTGATTTATTCATCTGTCTGTATCCTCAGTAATCAAGCCACCATCTTATGGAAAGATTGCTTCTCATTTATTTATGTCTGGCCTTATAGCTTCAAACTAAGTTGCTAGTGCGTCTTAATTTTCTCCATCTGTGAAAACAGATGCTGTTTATTTTGGATGGTTTGCCAAGGGAGCCCAATTGCTGGGGCTTGTTACAGGAGTCAAAGTTGCTGTTGCTCCATGACAGCACTGGGCTCGCTGTCTCACAGCCCCTACATCTGCTGGGCTCAGTGCCCCCCGAGGAGCCTGAGGCTCCAGGACTTGTTTCCCTCAGTATTCACTACAAGGGTTTTACCTTGCAGCTTTGGAGCAGTGTGAGCTATCCACGGGGCTATCCACAGTGACAGTGTGAGGCTCAGCTCAATCTTTTATGCTCAGTTTAGAACCATTTTGCTTCCTCTCAGTGTGAGACACCTTCGTGTCACCACATGGCCTCTCCGCATGGATGCTTCCCATTTTTCCAGAAACATCCCACAGGAGCGTCACTCGTGGCTGTGCTCCACATTGGAAGTACGTTTAGACTTCCCAGAACAGACATCTCCTTTACAGCACACTCGGAGCAGAGGCTCTTTCTGACCACTCAGGTTTGGGCAAGATCTGATGCTCTTCAGGAGCATCACCAATAGCACTCTTCCTGAGGGGTGATCAGCCTTTTGCAAAGTGGTTCATTCCCTACAAGGGGCCTGATCCCTCTCACCTATTGTGCTGGATTCAAAGAAGACCTGAAGATCTGGTCGGTGTTACGGGTGTGGGATGAGGCTTGTGGCTCATTGTTCACCTGCAAGGCGCTTCTCTCCGAGCCCAGGATCCCCAGTGAGGGTCCGGCTGCAGGGTTAAGGTGCTACCCCAAGCTCAGTGACTGCACTGGGGACTTGCTTACTGCTCCCAACCCACGTGGTTGTTGCAAACTCCGGGGAGCCTTGCCATAGGAACTCCTTTCCATGCCTGGGGTGTTACTGTTATCCAGGCCAGAGGAACACTCAGGGACATCAGATCAGTGTCATTGGGGAATTTGAATGAGGAAAACCCTGATCAAGGAGGGTTCACCCAGGCAGCCACCAGCTAGGCACTTCCCAATTGCCCATGCAAAACTCTGTAGTCCATCTGCTCTGCCACCTTCCAAAGGACTCCCAAGAAAGTGGAAGGCGCTTGTCCATAATAGCCGAGTCTCAGCTTCTTGTTTTGTGTGCATCAGACAAGTCAAAACCAGAGCTGCCTGTGCCGAGCAGCGCTGGAGTGTGGCTCCAGGCAGGGCAGGTGATTCTGCCCTCATTTGGTTGCCCAATTGCTGCGCTTCTTCATAAGGTGATGGCAATGTCAGGCCCATGGCCTCAGAAGTCAGGGATGACAGCTTGAGGCTCAAGATCCATGGTTTAAAACACCAGTTCCCCCGGGGCTTCACCTTCTTTGTCCCATTATCTTGTGCAGAGCCCCTCCTCCTCCTGCAGCTTTTGAGGTCTTTGCACATCTGAGGGGTCAGAGCAAGGGCTTTCCAGCACAGCCGCTTGGAGCACACAAAGGCAGAGGCTCTTTTGCTGGCTCTCAGTGCTGGAGCTGACCTGGCTCCCTGGCACAGCCGTTCCCTGCTGCTGGAGGTGAGGAGTCACTGGCAGAGCAGCGCAGAGCTCATGGGCGGCCTCTGCCCCTTTGAGGAAGAAAGTTATGATTAAAGAAAGAGCCTCCAGGAGCCAACTGCGCAGGGGCACTGAAGGGGACATGAGAGAGGTTCCATGCGGTTTGGTCGCTTCAGTGTTAGATGTGGGTCTGGTCTTTTCCGTTTGTAGAAGCTCAGCCGATGTTGAGGCAGTGAAAGCCGAGGGAAGGAGGGATGCGGCTTTCTTTACACCTGGGAGGTGGGTTTCTTTGGTGCCCCTTTTTCCTCCTGAGCAAACCAGAAGACCCAGGCCATGTAGCTCAAAAGCAAAGGAGATCAAAGAGAGAAACTCGGGCGCTGTGGTCCAGGATGCCAAAGCTCAGCTCCGCAGAGGGCTCTGGGGCAGGCCGGGAGGCAGGGAACGTGTCCTGCCCCAACCAGCCTCCCCTCTGCTCCCACCTGAGCACAGCATCAGGCCCTTTGCACGATGATCAGGGCTGCCTTGTGCAGAATTGGGCCCGTGTTTGGCGGGTAATAGCTTCCCAATTACATTTTAATGCAATTTAAAGAGACAGCCAATTAAATAATTAACCGTAGGGAAGAGGTTTTCATCTTTCCAAGTCGTGTTAATGCAGATATTTAGCATGAGGCCACCCAAGCTCCGGGAGCAGGCAGCGCTTCCCCATTTCTTGAGAAACACTGACCTCCAGTGGGGCTGCGCCTTCATCACAACTGCTCCTGCCTCTTCCTCAGCCTTTTCTTTGGGGGCTATGAATGCAAGTATTCAGGGGGGAAAAGCATAAACCCATGCCTTGTATGCGAAGCATGTGCCTGCCCTTCCCTGCAGGCAGGCTGCGTCCATTGCGAGTCCCACAGGAATTGCACTGATCACAAAAAGGGGGACATTGGGGCCGCTTTGTGGGGAAGCGGCATCGGCTTCGGGCAGGACTTCCTTTGAGCCCCATTGCTGGTGTTGTGAGTCCAGCCAGGCTCTGCAGGGCACTGAGCCCCATGCAAGGACCCCCTGCACAGCCGGGTTTGGGGCGCATGGGGCAGCTCCCAGCCCCGCAGGACTGGGAGAGCTGGAATTGAGCTGCACTAGCTCCGCACCTCTTCTGAAGCCGTCAGGGTGGAGGAGAGGCCCTGCGGGTGCAAGAGCCAGCCCTCCCTTCTCCCCCTGCTTCCCAGGCAGCTTTGCACCTCCTGCTCCCTGGCTGCTGATAAATGGGGATGGGTTTGCCTTCCAGCCGTCTGGAATTTAGGGGAATAATTACATGGGAGGGGCTGCAACAGCCGGGACCTGAGCTTTCACCCACCTGGAAATCCAGGCTCAGAGGGACGTATCCTGCATCCCTGCAGCAGAGAGGCTGGCGGTGCACAGCACAGGGGCTGAGCCTTCCCATGGGCAGGTTTTCCAGCCAGGCTCAGGCGCTGCTGGCAGCAGGGGAGGTGGAGGTCGATTTGTGCTGAAGAACAGGGCTCCCCTTCACTGATGCTCTGTGTTTCAGGATGGGCTTGCAAACGGAGCAGGGCGCTTGCCCTGCGGTGCTGGTCCTGTGCTGTGTGTTCTGGCCCTGACTATCCCTCTGCTGCTTCACATCTGGGCCGGGGTTATACGAGGGGAAGGAGAGGCTTTTGTTTTGCTCCTGTAGCATTCCAGCCAGCGCCTGTTGTGGTTTAGGGCGTGGGTTTGACTGGGGGGGCAACTGGAAAAAGGACTTGTTTGTTCAAAATGGGCCGAGTGGGACACTGGGGGCTGCACGGCCTCACACAGCGCCTGCGGCAGGATTGGGCCCACCTGAACCCTTCCTGGGACACATCTCCCCCCCCCCAGCAGCACCCATCCACTCCCTGTATCTGCCTGTACCAGCACCCATAGCCTGGGATGTGCTGCTCACAGCCACCCCCATCATGCTTTTGCTCTGCAGACCAGACCCAGGGCCAGTTCATGGGCTCGGCTCCCCTTATTCCTCTCCAGTCTCCCCACTCTGGCCAGGATGCTGCCAGGTACCCCTGGGGCACCAAACATCTCGCTGAGGCATGTGAAGCAGTTGCACAGTGCAAGCAGCTGCCTGCTCGCCATACCAGTGGCATTGGGATGCGGCAATGGTCCTGATAGGGCTGGCTAAGGCAGCCTTGGGGCATCACCGAGGTGGGCTGCACCCCTGGAGATCAGCAGGGGTTGTTGGTGTGAGCTCCCCTAGAAACAAGGAGAAAATGGGTCTGTTGTTTGTGAGTTGGTTTTGGTGCCCCGGGTTGGGGTTTCTCAGCTTTTTGATGTCCGCTTGGCAAAACCCGGGTGTTTGGGCCACCCCTGGGTGATGGCCCCGCTCTGTCTTCCAGTGCGCTGTGCGGAGCTGCAGATCCAGCTGACGGAGGCTGTGTCCACGCTGGGAGGGCAGAAGGAGCTCATCGCCAAGCTGGAGCACGACCTCAGCACCATCCAAGCCCTGTCCGCCGTGCGTCGCCCGGATGCAGAGGTAGCTCTGACCCACGGTGCTGGGCTCCGGCAGTGGGCAGGGACCTCTCGAAGTGGGCCCAGGGGTGGCTGTCACTGGTGGAAGGCTCAGCAGCAGGCACCTTCTATTTACTTCCTTTCTCCTCCTCCTTTTTCTTGCTCCCTTGTGACTTTCTCAGCAGATGCCCATGCAATGGGGATGGTGCTGGCATGGGAAGGGTTGGCATTGGTGGCATCCAGAGACTGTCCAGCCCTTCTTCCAGGACAAAGGTTGGGATCACAGGGTTGAACCCCAGCCTGTCTGTGTTGTCTCAGCCTTGGTCCCCGCAGAGTGCCCGCCCGGCAGCAATGCTTCCCGCGGGGCTATGTGTGCCAGGGTGGTCACAGGACCCAGGAGGGGTTTGCTTTGACCAGGCACGTGGAGGGGGGGGCTGAGAAACACTTCATTCCCTGTGCTTGTGCTGCGCAGGGGGCGGCGGAGCCCATCCTGGAGAAGATTCCTGAGCCCATCAAGGAGGCCACAGCGCTGTTCTATGGTGAGAGCTTTGGGTGCTGGTGGAGGCCACGCTGGTGCCATGGGCAGGGGCGGTCACCTCCGGGGATGGTGGCGTGAGGATGCTCCTGAGCAGGCGCAGGCATTGCCCTCTCAGTGTGTCCTTCACTGGGGCTGCTGGTGGGTTACCCATGGTTTGCCTCTCCTCTGGCTGCTCCCGAAGCGGTGCAGTGGGCACGTGCTGAGCCCCCAGGTTGAACCAAGCACCCTGTGCTTTAACTCCTGCTCTTTCTGCACCAAACCCCTTCCAGAGCCCTTGAGATAAGCATTTCCTTTACATTGGCTGCTGTGCCAAGGTCTGCGGGGGGGAAAATTAATCAAACAAATAACAACACTCAGCTCCTCTGGAAGAAATCCATTTCCTTCCCTTTTTACTCTTTTTTGTTGTTGTTTTCTTTTTGTTTTGAAAGGTTTTTGAGGTGATAACCAATATCACAGCAACAGCCCCAAACAACCTGCAGCCACCCATCCTGCACTATGAATAGCTCCTCTGTGCAGCTATTGAGTCACGGCCTCAGGGATGTAGTTCTCCTTGGCCACAGATGCCTCCTCCCACTGCTGGGAAGGCAGAGGCAGGAGGGATGGCCACAGACCCCCCTGGCACGTGCAAGGCCCAGCTGTAGGGGGCAGGCATGTGGGGCACCCACAAAATGGGACACAGCAAGCTGGTGATGAGGGGTGAGCAGCCCCTGCCCTGCTGAGCTGGCTGAAAGAGGAGGAAGTACAAATGGAGGTGACTGTTTTACAAGGAGGGATATGGAAGAGAAGAGAATGCGATGGAAGGGCTGATTGTGGCACTGCGTCTCTTCTTAGGGCTTCAGCTGCTGCAGAAGCTACAGGGGAGGGACAGGAGGGATTTGGGTCATGGCAAGGCAGCCACAGGTTGTACCAAATACAATGGGACTTCCCTGGGGAGTGAACTTGTCCATTCCCAGGATAAGTCCCCCCAAAAATGAAAACCAAACCATCAGATCTAGGCCATGCTGCAGCAGCAAAGTGCCAGGACAGAAATCTGGTGCTGGGCATCTCCTACACATGGTGATGCCGGAACAGTGCACCAACATGGGAATCCACCCTCACATGGGAGATTATCTGCCCGGGTGTCAGAGGGAGGACCTTGAGCACACCCTAGAGCGGACAGTGAGCATCTACTGGGTCATCTCATGCCAAGTGTTGTCCGCAGGTCACCCGCCGGCCCCTGGCGCCGCATTCCCTGAAGGGCAGGTGGACTCGCTCCTCTCCATCATCTCCAGCCAGAGGGAACGCTTCCGGGCCCGGAACCAGGAGCTGGAGGGGGTATGTTGGGTGTGGAGGATGGTAGAGGGGCTGCAGGACCATGGTCTGGAGCTGGCTGCTTTAGTGACCTGCAGGGAGTTTAGGATCAGCACCCTGCAAGCAAGTGAGCAATCCAAAGCCTCCCCCAGACCATTGGTGATGCTCCAGTTCAAGGGCAGCTCCAGATCCTTGTCACCTCGCAGATGTGCTTGGCTGTCTGGCACTGCATTTGGGGGCGCTGGATAAAAGGCACATAGGGAATGTGGTTTGGGGTAAAAACCCAATCCTAGGATGCATCAAAACAGGCATGACCAGCAGGTCAAGGGAGGTGATCCTGCCCCTCTACTCTGCTCTCGTGAGACCTCACTTGGAATATTCTGTGCAGTTCTGGTGTTCTCAACATAAAAAGGACATGGAACCGTTGGAACAAGTCCAGAGGAGGGCAGTGAGGATGATCAGGGGACTGGAGCACCTCCCCTATGAAGATAGGATGAGAGAGTTGGGGCTGTTCAGCCTAGAGAGGAGAAGGCTGCGTGGAGACCTCATAGCAGCCTTCCAGTATCTGAAGGGGGCCTATAGGATGCTGGAGAGGATCTCTTCATAAGGCACTGTAGTGAGAGGACATGGGATAACGGGTTCAAACTTAAACAGGGGAAGTTTAGATTGGGTATAAGGAAGAAGTTCTTTACTGTAAGGGTGGTGAGGCACTGGAATGGGTTGCCCAGGGAAG
>JASSUY010031879.1:45523-55663 GCA_032466535.1 Forpus xanthops | reverse complement strand
ACATTCTAAGCCATAACTATAAACACTGGTGCTATCAGCACTGTTCCTAAGCCAAAAATCCAAAACACAGTGCTCACTAGCTACTGCTTAAAGAAAAAATAACTGCTGCTGCTGAACCCATGACAAGTTTGTTTGGTGCACCATTACTTTGAAAGGACCAAGTGAGAGCTCATACCTAAACCTGTCAGGCTTACTGAGTTTAGACTCAAAAAACTCCACAGCATGAGATGAGCAGTTCCTGGTTAGGGGAATAAGTGTTGCCGTTGGTTTTGTTATTAGCTCTAGGGAGTAGTTACTCTGATTTATATGTCATTTGCTGGTTCCTCGCTGGTTCAATGTTCACAGAATATGGCTGTAGAGCTATATCCCTCCCTATTGTTGTTTCTTGGCTCCTGCCGATGTTGCTAGCCATTCTTGCGGTATTCCCCTTTCTTTTAGTATTTACATATGTAAAATTCATGGGGAAAACAAATGTACTTTTACTATAACTAGGAAGAATGAGATTCTGTGGATCTTGCTTTTACACATAGTGCTCAAGACAAATGTCAGGTTTGCATTTTTCCTTTTGCTATTGTACACAGACATAAGTTTTCAAGTAATGCCAAGACCCAGAAGCTGAAATTTATCTGACAGTATTTTCAGAAGCGTTCAGAACTGAAAAATTTCCATTTAAGCAGCTAAATTATTTGCTTGATTTTCCAATCTCTCAGCTCATGTTCAGTTACTCTGGTATTTTGGAGAGATGGTTGTGTGGTATTATCCTCCATAATTACCCACACTGTTTTATCACAAAGGTAGTCTGCACAGAGTCTCAGTATGCTGGAAGGAAATAGCCAGATTTTGAAAAGTGTTCAGAGGCCAAATGTTGCCTGAGAGAATAATAGAAGGATTAAAACCAACTGAGAACAACAGAACATTTTGGTTTGCATTTTAGTTGTCTGAGCAGGAGCCGTATACATTTTAAAGTGTAGCTTATACAGTTTATACCAAAAGCTTTAGAAAGTCTGGCTTAGTCTGTGATAAACCTGAGCTTGATTACAATCTCCTATGCCAGGGGAGAAGGCTTTTGGAAATAATAGATCGTCTTGCATTACTGCTCTGCCTAGAGCATTATGCTACAAAAAAGCAACTCTGAGAACAAGGCAATGGGTGATATTCTTGTGGCTCCAATTACCACTTCCCAAGCTGTTGGTCACAATTTTGTGCAGCAAACTCTGCACATGTGCCTACTGGTAAGCATGCCTAATACATTCCTGTGCTCAGACTCTTAGAAAGCTTTGTGCCTTCCTAGGAAAAGAAAAGAAGGATAAAAAACCCAACCACTCATGGAATTTCAGCTGAAAGCTTGTAGCTGTGTGATAATATTTTGCAGATTTCCTGTTTAATTTGTTCAATGTGTTGAGCTTCCATGCATATTAACTATACAATCAAACACTGTGGCTAAGAAGATTGCTGTGCTTTGCCAAACTTGCCAAAGTCCAGAAAAAAGTAGTTACCTCCAGTCCAATGATATACCAATGATATATTATCAGTGAATCTTTTGCAGAGAGACCATAGAAATGTGTGTTTCTTACCTGCAACTATATTATGCAGGCCAGCAGATGTACATTTCTGAAAAAAAAATGCTAACAAAACAACAGATATTCAAGCCATCTTAATAAGCAGACATCTAACACCTTGCCTGCTTTTGCCTATTAAACCCTCCCAACAGTGTGGGGCTTTTGCTGTCACAAGTGCTCTGCTGCTTTTCGAGAGCTCATCACAGTGTAACAACCTTCTCTTGCTGTTATTGCCCCTATTGCTTCCTTAGAAAGTCTGTCAAACCTGGGAAAGTCTGTGGGCCACAGAGAGGGGTCCTGACCAGGGAGTGTGAAAAGCCTGGGGTTAAACATGGATGCCTTTCTGTGTGCCTAATTGACTCTTAAAATGTGAAGTCCTCCCAGTATACAGATAAAGTGGTTAGCACCACACCTTTCATACAAGCAATGCCACATTTGAGGCGTTTCTGTGCTTAGTTTCTGCTGTTTCTGTCTTTTTTTCTTTGCTACCCAGCCCTTGACATTCTGTGATTGATAGCACACGTAAAGGTTTCACAGCCACCAAACCCAAGATGCTTGCAACAGCACTAACCAAAAACATGACCTGCAAGAAATGCTATGAGGCTCCCTTACATCTTCAAAATGCACTTTGACAGAGTCATCCTGTCCCAGATGGCACCTCAACCTCCACCTGTACTTGGAGATGCAGGAAGTGTTTTACTTGCTCTTTCTCCCTTCTTCCTGCCCACAGCAGCAAGCTTCACCCAGAGTGGCTGGCAAAAGCCTGGCTGGTGCAGTGAGGAGCAGGGCTACATGATGAGCACAGCAAAGAACAGTGGAGAGAAGCCAAGCTGGCAGGAGATGCCACGGGGCCCAAAGGAAGAGCGGTAGAGAGGCGAGGGGAGGGAGGTGTTAGGCAGAGCAATGTCTAGTCATCATTAAAAGCATGGGGTTTTGCCTCTTTTAAAAGCAACTTTATCCTCTTTAAAACCATTTTACCCCTCAGACAAGGTCCTGTCTTAGCAGCACTGGGTAAATTGCTACAGACTGTGATGAAAGGCACCTCTTGAACAGTGAAAGCTATGGCCAATCACAATCTAAGTACACAATGCTGTGGTTTTAACAGCACGAGTTTTCTGATATGCCTGGAAGGACTGATTAACTTTTGCAAACTACATCTGAAAGGAAACAAACATAGTGTAAATTAAGAGGGTTTTAAAAAAAAAAAAAAAAAAAAAAAAAAGAAAAGAAAGAAAAAAGAAAAGAAAAGAAAAGAAAAGAAAAGAAAAGAAAAGAAAAGAAAAGAAAAAAGAAAAAAGAAGCAACAATCTCTTTTCTGTCAAGTCTGTGAACAGCTTTTACTGCTTTCCCTGGAGAGCCTGCATGCTTGGACAGCGAGTTACTGTGAATTAGTGAGGGTCACTGCCATTGATTAAATCCCCTTTTATGTTTCCTGGTAACTCCTGAATTATGGCAAGAGTTAGGCATTGTAATTTAACATTTTTTTTTTCCATGACAGTTCTGATGGAGGAAAGAATCTGCAAGTCATTTTGAGGAAATAATGTAAAATTAAAATAAAAATCAGGAACAAAATGCATATCTTTTATTCCCAACTTCACAGGGCTATGTTGGCAGGAAAACCAATGATGAGTTGGTCTTAAGCACAAAAAATATCGATCCTTGTAATTGTGGTTATTCTCTTAATTTATGTAAGGTGTGGACTAGGGCTATAGCAAATGAAATACAGTAAAATAAGGAATATTGCCTTTTTACTTCACACTTCTACAGCCCCCTTTCTTACAGACTGACCAAAGACTATAACCTTAACCTTAACTCTTTCATGACAGAATGAAACTATAAGCATAAACTTCAGCAGTAAAACTGTTAATTAATGCTAATTATTTTGTTGGAAAATTTAAAGATTGTATTTTTCAAAAATTCTTTTACTCTCTTCAATAAATGCCTGAGTATTTGTATGTGTGCTTATGTATATAAACAAAGACTCACACTCCTTAAAGTATGTATGTTTAAACATATTGGTTTCGGAATGTTGTGTGAGCATTTGTTTTTCAGAAAGCAAAAGTTGTTTTAGTAGCATTTTGGGTACATTCCAGAATTTCCAAAATTATCCTGTGGGGAGGGATGGAAAATGGAATCCATCACATGAGAAGATGTTTTGTGGGAGATTTCTTTCTGGTCATGAAATCCTGGGCCTTACCTTATCTGTTGTAGTGCCACCCTGACACATGTGCCTACTGTGTGTGTGTAGAAGCTCCATAAAGACCCTCCCCAGACAAGGTTTCCCTGTCAAACATTTTGCTCAAGTCTAGTCTAAAACTTCCTGCCAGGACTTCTTTCCCACAACAGCAGAGATGCTTAGAAAACGTTGACACCTTCCTTTCAGTCAGAAGGTTTTTGATTAGTGAAGTCTGCTCTGTCCCTACCCCATCTTTTGCCAGTGGCTCGGTAAGAGCCATCACTTTTGCTTCTTAGCTGCAGACCGTGTTTTCCCAACCACCAGTTTATGCTGCTGTGCTCCAGGATCAGTTTCCAGGGAAGTCAGGCTTTCCCTGGTTTCCCATGATCAAGAAGGTTGCTTCGCCTGTGGGACAGGCCATGCTGCTGTCTGCAACAAGCAACTGCTTATCAAGTGCATGTGTATACCATTCCTTATTATGTGCCTCTCATAATTATGGCCATTGTGGTGCTGCTTGGGTTACATCTCATTGGAATAATAATTAAGGGCAATTGATGTCAGGAAGTCTCCACAAACACACAAGAAACAGCTATCAAAAAGTAATCAATCGTTTTTCAACTTTTTAAAACATTTTCTTGTACTGGACCATATTGGAGACCTGTTGGTGTCCCAGTGAACACTACTAATCCTCCCATTACAAAGAATCACTTGGCCATGCCATTTGTTTCCTTGGGCAATACTACAGCTGTTCAGGAAACAAAACACACTGCAGCTTGAGGTGCTGCATGGAGGTACAGACCAACAACAGACTGCAGCTGAGGTGAGATGCACTCACAAGCTATCACCCATCAGCTGAACAGTTGTAGCTCCCTTTATTAGCCCTTCCCAGTTGTGTGATAAAGGTGTTATCTCAAGGCCCAGGGGAAGTACAGTTAAGCTATGTGTTTTACCTCAGCACAGGAGTATGATAGAGCTTGGTTTGCAGCTAGCCCATGGAGTCAGAGGGTAGTGTTTCACAGATGGATTACTTCTTGTGAAGTCTGTGCTCAAAGATCAGTATTGGTTGTGGAATATTATCAGTCTTTAACTTAGAAAGCCTTAAATGGTTGAGATTTACCTACATAAGAAATACTACAGCTACAATGCAGTAGAAATTGAGACGCACCAGCTGGAGCCTTTCAGTACATGGGATATCTTGGCTGAGCTTTTTCAATACAGTGTCCCCTTCTGGGTCCAAAATACCCTTAATTGATATTGATTCTCTTGATGGGCTTCCAAGCCCATTGTCTCTTGCCTCAGGGAAAGGATATGGTCAAGCTGAGGTTTGAGGTATGTGTATAATGTGGGTTATAATGTTTGCTGGAGAAAAAGCCTTTCACTCAGATTAGGGAAGCTGTCAAGCTTGTATTTATAGTTTTAGCTCCCTGTCATACCAGTTGCACCTGGAGGCTTTGGGTAGCCCCTGAATCGTAGCAGTTGAAATACATAAAGGAGCAAGATACTCTCTTTCCTTTTCTGAGTTACCTACTAAGGCTTGCCTGCCGCAGTGTTCTGTCTTGTGTCTAGATGCACACAATCAATTAAGTGTTCTTAGTGCTCCATGTCATATTCAGTAGCAGCACTTCAGTTCTCTCTATGTATGGCTTCCAGGTTGCAAGAGCCGCATATGAGGATCTCAAAAGGCCAAACTGGGCTGTCATTAAATGTGCCTTTATGCTTTAAGGTTGATACATGTAATAAAAAATGATCCCTATGTTTCAGGTTTTGGTGTGGAATTGTTGCTAGCCTGTCTGGGATTTCACTCTGTGTGTCTTGCCTACCTCAACTTGTGTTAGCACTTTTTTCCCTCTTGAGGATGGCCTAATCACCAGCATTTTCTTTTATTTCTTTAGCAGTGCCTCCCAAATTGAAGGAAATGAAAAACCAAGAGGTTGCTGTGGGTCAGAAGCTAGTGCTAAGGTGTGAAACCACTTCAGAGTACCCTGCGCTCAGATTCAAATGGTTAAAGAATGGAAAAGAAATAACAAAAAAAAACAGACCGGAAAATGTCAAGATCCCCAAAAAACAAAAGTAAGTACAGACACATCTCTCAGGTGGAACTGGGGGTGTTGGGGAGAGCTGTTCAACAGAACACAAACATTGAGGTTATTAATTGCAGTACCACAAAGCTAAAACCTGTGCGTTATGAAGAAAATTTAAGGAAGCAGACACTGATGTTATTTTTCCTGAATGTATGGATGAAGTGGTAATATGGCATAAATATGTCATAAATAAATTTCCATTTTCAATTTCTATTTATTTTCTGGTAGCCAAAGGCTATTATTTTAACCAGTAAACCTTGGAGACAGACCATTTTTAAACTGCTGAAAAGAACAGAGGTACCTTATGTTTATTGTCTAAAATCCAAGAATGTTTGAAATCATTGAAGCAATGTAGATTTGGAGCTATTTTTGAGATTTGTTTTGCAAGCAGTCTAGTTCTGAAGAAAGGCTGAATGCTGTCTGCTTTAAATGCCTAATGTAATCTTGCAGTAGTCCTTTACTAGAGGCATTCCCACACATGCAGAGCAAGACATGGGTCTAGCAGATGTCAGGATGAGTATGAAAGCCTGCAAATCTCATCCTCCTGACTGGGGGAAATTGTCTATTACATGTGACTGATGACCAGTGACAAAAGATAGTCTGGTGCCTCCTTTCTGCAGAGACAAAGGTACACAGTGCCTTTTCTGCACTGAGGCAGTAGATGGCTTTCGCTGTTTGGCCTCTACCTTGTTATTTGAGTTTAAAAGTTTTGATTGTGGCCGCTCATCCATTAAAAGAAGCAATGGCAATCTGTTTGAACACAGCCATGCAACTCTCACTTCTGCTCTCAGTAGGCAGGGCTGCTATCTCCTGCACTGGCCTTGCCTTCTTCATACAAGACTCAGAGGATTTCAGGTGGGCTCAGCAAGAGATCTTCCCTTCCAGGGAGTCAAATCCCTTCATAATTTTTTGTCAGGTCTCATTTCATTAGTCAAAAGAGCAGCCAAAATCAGACGTTTCAATTCTCACTCATTCAGGTTGAAAACCATACATCCTGCCCTCCCTTGCAGTTTCTTGTACTCCAGCCTGGCGTGCAAGGTAAAATAAGGAGTGGGGCAGAGCAGTGTCACCACAGCCCCTGTGCTGTGGTTGCACATACGGCAAGAAGGAACCTGTGATGTCTCCTTCCAGCATTTGCAAAATGGAGCTGTTCCAGGTGGCAGATAGCCTGGCAAATTGTCTAGACCCATTTGCAGGGCCATATGTCTCCGTCAGAGTTGTATTTTCATTATATTCTGTCAGGAAAATGTTCAGGTCAGAGACTGGCCCTCAGCTTCTCCAGCAACACAGTACTGCCTGTGAGGGGCAAAAAACTGTTTTCTCCTCTTACATTTCAGCTGATGCTGGTTGACCAAACTTACTGGAGCCAGGATTTCACCTTCTGGGGCTGGACTTTGTCAGTTCAGCATTGCGTCATTAACTGCTTTCTGCCAGTTCCCTTCTTTCTTGTCTTCCCTCCTCCCAACCCCCCTGAAAAATCTTTGAGGGTCTGGCAGAAGGGAAACTAGCTAATAGCTATTGATTAGAGCATGCATACAAAATGTGTGAGACTATTTTTTTTAGATTGATGTGCGAAAATATGTTTAACTTCCCCAAAAGACACATAATGAAAAAATAATAAAATTGGTCCTTTCCCTGGAAAATGGAAATCTGAAGTCTTATTCCTCCACCACAACTGGGCAGAATGTAGGCTTTGACCTGGATTTCACACTTCTGTGTTCTACCCCAGCCATGAGAGTATCACCTGTTGGAATTTCTCTCCTCTATTTTCTGTTTCAACACAAAAATGTCAGTGTGGAGCAGGAAAGTTCTTCCAACTAAAGATGTGGAAGTCTCAAGGTATAGAGTACAAAAAGGGAAAAGACTGCTGACATCTGAAAGATTTTCCTTGCCTTTCTACTTCGAGATTTTAGTTTGGTGACACATCAGTGCTTTGCCATTTCTTCTTTTGCTGTTTATGTGTGCTTCTAGCACTGAGTAGATCTCAGTAGCTTAAAAGGAGATAGATTTTATTTTGATAAAATGTGGGACAAGCATGTGGTCTTAAAGCTAAAGGAAAATGGGGAAAAAGGCAGTGCACATGAATGCATAAAATAGCATGCAGATTACAGCAAACAAAGGCACATTAAAAAGATCCAATCACGAATGAAAGGAGTATCAACAGTCAAGGATTTTTTCCCCTCTTATTTTGTCTGTTTTTTCATGACAGCACATTGATATGTGTTTGTCATATTTGTATGCTCCCATATTGTTACAACAATAATTTTTGTGTGACTTCTTTGCTATTGCAAGTGTGGAAAACATCAGCAAGGAAGGCTAGAGTAGTTGTCAAGCTGTCTGGGATTAATGTCTACTTTAAAGGTCAATTGGCTACATAAAAAGTAGGTTATGTTTCTGAAGAACCACTGGCATGCAGGGTACCACAGTCTTACTGGTTCCTTCAATCCAAACACTAGAGAATAACACATTCTACACATCTATAGAAATGTCACAAAGTTTGAGTAGTGCCCAGTGGCCAGAAGTGACTTTTGGTGATGCCAAAAGGTGATGCGAGATATCACCTTTCCCATTGCCTGATGGCAGAATAAAACGTTCATTGTTGGGAGAAATATCAATGTTTCTGAGTTCTGGCTATTTAGCTGTAGAGTCTTTAAAAAAAATGAAAAAGGTCTGGCAGAATAATGAATGTTCAGCTCGGAAATTGAAAATTAACACCTTAAATTGGCTTAGATGCATGAAAAAGATAATACTGCATCTTGACGTTTTTTGGGTGCATTTGGTCTGTGAGAATACTGCTGATTGAAAGGATTTGAAGAAGTGGGGCAGATGATGACCGTGTTTTCCTAGCTTTTCTAGATTTTAAAAGACTGCTGCAATGCAGGTTTCCTTGAAGCTTAGCCTTCTGAAAATTGCCTTGCATGTAAAATGAACTCAGGGGATAACTTCTCTTCGTTTGCTAGGATGATTTCAGAGTGGTTGATTCAGAACGCACAGAGCCTCAGCTTGCAGTGGCGTGACAGTGCAGCAGATGAATCACACTATAAAACTATGCCCCTTCTCATTGCACTGGAAAGCCAAGAGAAACTGAATGAGTCTAAATTTCAATGAAAGGCATCTAAATCACTCACTTTTTACCTCAAATTTTTCATGGAGTAACAGCATGCAGCCAGTGAGTTTCTACTGCTCAGAAGGTTGCTGCTGATTCACGATGCCACAGTCAATAGATTTACGTGTCCAAGCTCTACTATTTTTACCTACTAGCTAACCTTCCCATGCCTGTCCACTTGTGCTGGTAACATTTCATTTTCCTTCCCTGATTTCACGCCCATGTGAAGCCTGAATATTTTTTGTTTGGGTGTGCTGTACAGAGTCAGGCAAGACTCCCTTATCAGGGTTGGGATTTTGGGGCAGAGGGAAGGTGTTTGCCACTTCACGTCAGCTAGCTGATGGCTTTGGATGCAATAGTGCAAGAGAAAACTTCATGTGCAAGTGTCCTATACCTTCAGCTTCATCCAAGCTTAGTCTGGATATTTGCCTGCAGATAGACAATTCTGGATGACAGATGGAGGCTGGAAACAAAATGAATTCAAGCAGTCAGACACGGTAGGCTTGGGATGCATTCTGTGGTTGTATTTCTTTCCCTTTCATGTATGGATAACAACTCAGCAGTGTCACAGCGGCAATGACCTGAAGGTGTGACATAAGAGAATTGTACAGAGAGAGGCATTTTTTTGGTGTAGCAAGTTATAGATTGAGAAAAGGACAAGCATTTGAATACAAAATCTCTTATGTGAGGCTTTATGCGAATATTCATTGGAGTACTGTAGTGCTAGGGAGCTGCTTCATTTGCAGTCATTAAGTCATCATCTTCTCTGACTTTTAAACCTGTCCTGATATCTCTCACTAATATTCTGAAGTCTATAAATATTAAATATTATTTCTCCTCCATTTAGAGTGAAAACTCCTTATAGAGCTTTTCTAAAAATTAATTTGACTTGTAGAAGTAGATTTGTAAGAAATACGGTTGCTTCACCTATTTTAATATAATCTTAAAATCATAAAAGTAATACAAAATTCCTCACCTTTTCCTGTATTATGTAAAAGAAAGAAAATAGAAATAAATATGTGGGCAAAGATTTTCTCCTAAAAGCCATGACTACCATAAAGGTGGTTTGTATCAATATTAATTAATACCATGCAGAGAGGAAAAGATACTGCAACAGACACACAGTGGAGGCCAAAGTAGAAGTGATACAGATGCAGCTGTGTTTGCTTATCATTGGGTTAATATGAGTTTCTCAAAAAAATGAGCCTGTTTACAATG
>JASSUY010031879.1:27190-42261 GCA_032466535.1 Forpus xanthops | reverse complement strand
TTTGGCTATTTGCTGTTTTGTGATCATAAAATTACTTGGCTTTATTCGCTTCGTGTATGTGTTGTTCTATTTCATCACTAAAGAATATTAGGTGCTAAAATTTTGTACTAGCTGTATGGTATTATAATCATGATCAGATGTCAGGAGACTGATATAAAAGATCAAGTGTTATTTACTAGAATGTTATTAGGAGAAAAAATAGGTAGGTGTTTCTGTGTAGTTTTGTAAGTGCTCTTGGTTTCCATGAACACAAAGTCTGGTTGCTCATTAGCTGCTTACATGGAAAGCTCCTATACTGTTTCCAAGATACCGGAGTTTCCAAAAATCAGCTGTAGGCACTATGATTAGTCATTGATATGGATAAATGCAAAAAAAAAGAAAAAAAATAATAATGCTTGGCCATCCTCTATTCCGTTCTCAGACAAGGAATGGTGTTGCAGCTGGGTAGCGCATGAGGGATCTCATTTCTGCTCTTCATGGCATGGATTTTTTACATCCCCCTAGGATGTAGTGAATGACACCCCTGCTGCAAGGGGATGGGAGCTTGGTTTGAATGAAAACATTTACAGGCAAGCCCTGTTTTGTGCATTTATAACTGGTATGTTAGAATCTGTCTAATCTTGTTGTGAAACACAAGTTGTTTAAAATAGAGACATGCATGCAAACTCCCCTGAATACAGGACAAACTTGGATCCAATCTAAAACTGGCAGCTGGCTCTTGTCTGTAAAGATCTGAACTGGAAACTCAGTGAGATCTGAACTGGAACATCTCAGTGATATTTGATAATGTAGAATCAGGCATGGCAGCATTCACATTCATTGGTTTAATAAATCAATGATGCATATTTGGTAGCTACATGTACATCTGAGTCCCCTCCACTTATTGTTGCTTATAAATTACCAGTAAATTTTTTCCTAATTTTCCTCCTGATGATGGAATTTTCCATCTGGATTTGAGAAACAGCATGGGCAACATCTGGTGACTTAATAGCAATGAGTCCCTAAGGCCTCAGAGGGCAACATCTGCTTCACAAACAGGGACAGACCCCCTGCAAGGGTGACCTCCTCACCCTTTTTTCCCCTGCATTCTCTGACCTCTTCACCTTGCTAGCTTAATGACAGATTTGGTATCCAAACTCAGTAATGAGCCTCGAAGGGCAGTCATTACTCACATCCTATATATCTGTGAGGTCCTGCACTATTCATACAAAAGAGGGATTGGGGTTTTGGTGTTTTTTCTTTTTTTGTTTGGTTGGTTGGTTTGGTTTGGTTTGGTTTGTTGGCTTGTTATTCAGCTCTTACTTGTTATTTCCTGCCAAAAGGCTTTTGGAGAAGACCTTGGGGTCCAGTGCAGCCCAAGAGCCCTGTAAAAACCAAATGTGTGGATAGCTGAGGGCATTGAACCTATCAGAGTAGGCAGAAAGATTGCTTCTTTCCACCTTCAGCAGATTGGGTGACAGAAGTGTAAAGAAATATACATCAGAGGGTTTGACTTTCTTATGGTTGTGCTGACCTCCTCTGCTATGTGAACCAGAAATTTTAATTATGACCTTCAATTCAATGACCTTACTTGGTCGTGTTTATTATGCATGCTCCAATGTCTGCAAACTAGATCCTCCTTTCCCTTTATGCGGGGTGCTTTAAGACCATGAGATATATAAGGCAGATAAGGTGATGGCACTTTTGGGTATGGGTTTTTTTTTCATTCCACTAAAAGATTAGTGGGTTTCAGTATAAAAATTTTGGGTTAGAATCACTAGAATTTTGTCAAACTTTTACTATTTAGGTTAAAATTTTCTTTGCTGTCATATGCCACAAAAGTGAAATCTAGGTCCAGACTGAATATCTATCTAGCATGGTGCCTTGTCTCTAACACTAAGTGGACATAGAGCCAGGTGTTGTATTAAAAATATAACAAAAACAAAAAATGGGCAGACAAACACTATTTTTATACTAGTCTTAACAGCAAGCAGTGGGACCTATTCTATTCTCTTTCAAATTTATGAGTATAACTTGCCTATAGGATATGAGCTGCTTTATTTTTGTTCAGTTCTATTTGTCTATGCTCCCTAAGAAACATTGTAATTAAGGTCAGAATAGGGGTATAAAGTTCTCTTGGAGTTGTATAAATAGGGTACAGGTTTGCAAATGCAATAGTAACTGTTTTTTTGCATCCTAATTAGCCACTTTAACTGGGAAAAATCCTTGCAGTAGGTTTTTTCTTGGATTTTCTCATCAACATAAGACCTTACTGTGCTTGATAAGTAGCACTGAGAGAATATCATACCGCAACAAAAGCTTTCAAGTTCATACTTAAAAACTTGCTCACAAAACCTCTTATTTAGACAACTAGGTAAGAGACATTGTTTTTTAAAATGCTGAGCACACCACAGCTCCAGTTGAATGTGGTATCAGCCTTTTATATTAAAACCTGTTGACCTTCATCTTTTGCCTCTCTAAGGATATTTGCTGTGCCCAGCATGACACAAGGTGCAAAAGAGTGGATTCCTGCAAGGATATGTCAGAAGTTAGAAGTCTGGTACTGGATAACTGCTGGGTTATTACGTGAGCACTCATCCTGCACATCTGGGTAAAGTGAGCTGATGTAGTTTGAGTCATCAGTAGAACTGGGACTGGGATAACTTTGCTTGAACTGAAGGAAAAAAGAAGTGGTCAGGTGATCTGCTCAATTAACTCACATGTACCCAGAGATGAGCCTTGGTGAATTCATCAGCTTTACAGTCAGTGGCCCTTGCAAGCTTCTAGGTTTGCATCCATAGGACTTGCAGTGTATTAACAGCTCCAGGTTGCACTGCAGTCCATAAGGGTCTTGATACTCACCATTCTTAAACTTTAGTTTGTTGTTCCTCTTCTGAAAATAGCTTATCTTCAAGAAGAAGGCAGAGAAATAAGTAAATAAAAACATCTTGCACTTAGGACCCAATAGAGCAGGTGGCCGACTATGAAGTTCTTCAAATGCGAGGAGTCCCTTTACTCATACACCAATACGAGTCTTGATTAAAGCAGATCAGCCTGCCTCTTCTCTCCCCAGCATAGTTACATGTGACCTGGGACCATAATCTGCTTTTAACTGTCTGGAGTAATGGGTCAGATTCTCAACTGATGCAAACCAGTATGCCTGGACCAATGTCACTGATTTAGTCCTCCACATAGAAAGAAATGTGGCCGTCACTCAGTTTGACATAGCAATTCCTCTAAGAGTAGTTTTGAACCTTTCCTTGCAATATAACATATTTAAATTGAGAGTGGTCTTCTTTTAATCTATTTCAGGAAAGTAATTTATTGGAGGACCAGGAAAACGGTAAAAAGCACAGTAGTTTTGAGAAACTTAAAGTAAATCAGTTTATCCCAATGTCCTTAACCACATGTGCCTGCATGCCACTGAAGCCTCAGAATATGACCTTATTCACCTTTTATGCATCTGCTACCTACTCCCTACTCTGCCATCTGTAGGCAGAGTAACAGAGGTCTCAGATATTCCCCTTTTCTCAAGGTGTGTGCTAGCTTGTGTCATTCTTTGTAGAAATCAGAATGTGTCGCTTGAATGGCACAACCAAGGCTTAAGTTCTATATAACTGCCAAAAACTAAACCTCAGGATGACAGAAAGATCTTTCGGAGCTCTAAGTACCTGTGATGTCTGCAGTGTTTGAACTCTTGAGCTCAATTTGTTGTCCCTGTCAGGGTCCCCAGAGTCACCTTCAGGGCTTGAACCAAAACTCATGAGATCAATCAAATCCCTTCAGTTTCCTCAAGCAGGTTTTCTGTGTTAGACCTTTGACAAACTTATTAAAGGAAAAAAGGACTGTGGAGGGCTTTTCACAACAGCAGGTATAGGGCTGTTCAGTTATACCTGGAGAAAAAGTCTCTCCTGAGGAGGAGGATCTCCTGTCACCCTCAGAGGTGAAGAGCTTGTTGCCCAGGCACTAAGTTATCTCCTCCCAGTCGACCAAAAAAAGCTCCCTGGAAGGGTGGGTCAAGATACCAAGTCCAGAAAGGTGGTGGACTGCTGAGTCCTGTGGGGGTTTAAAGAGTTCTTCTCCATCTTGGCAGAGGAGACAGCAGTGAATAGAGCTGGCCCGAGTACTAAGGAAATGGTTTGAGAGGCTGCAGTGACTTATCCCTGAAAGGATCCTCAAATAAGGATCTCTTATCCATCTTTCAATATTTTTACATAAGAAAGCTCCAGCACAAACATATCAAGTTTCAGGAAACATCACTTTACCAGAAATAAGTGCTCCTTGAAGTGCCAGGGGATGGAAGTGGATGGAGCATCTGAGGTAGCTGCTCTTCCGAGGGTTTTAAACATGACAATGAAGACAGGGCTGCAGGCTGCTGTCTCCATACCTCATAGCAGCAACTCCAGGTGTCATGACTGGAAAACACTTCCGGCTCTTCCACTTCAGGCAAATATTGAGGCTGCTTCTGCAAGCAACCTCTTTCTGCTTCTTGTGTCCAGGCTTGTCATGTGGATCCACACTGGCCTTCTTAGGAGGAGTAAAAGACCTCTCTTTCCCTTGTGGTGTACTGTCCTCAGTAAGTAGTGCACACAAACTTTGCACCTTCCAAACGTTAACATCCACTGGTAATGTTGCTAACGTGAAGGTTACTAACAGGCCTTGGTAATGTGTGACTTTGCCACGTCTTCCAAATGTGTTTCTCTGTACATTTCAGGTATGGGAAACTCTGGCTGTATTTTTCACTGGTAAGAGAACTTCCCGCCAGCATTCATACTGACAGAGCTGGGCTGAGGAGGCAGCAGTAAGAAATGCTCCATCAAGCTCAGCATAGGCACTAAATGGAGCATGTTTTCTTTAACAGTGAAAGAAAAATTTGCTCCAGTTGTGCCAGATGCTGAGCTATGCAGCTGTCAGACCTGTTTTGTCTCCTGTTGTGAATAAGGGAGGTTTAATTGCTTTGACAACCCAGATGCACAACAGCAAACTGCCTCCATACCAAAAAAGTAGCCCTGAAAGCTGCCTGGCTACAGGCCACTGTGTTCCAAGATCTAGTGCAAAGGTTTCAACCTCAAAGTTTTTACTTGTAATACTCATTTCCATGCCACACATCACTGGCTATCAAGGAAATGCTGCATAAAATTTTCTCTCACATTAGTGAGATGAAATTGGAACATATTGCCCAGGAAAACAAAGTATTTGCCAAAGAAAACTGTACCAAAATAGGAAAAGTACAAAAGAAGAGCTAGCAAGTAAGAAATTTAAATGCAAGCTCAACGCTGAAGATTAATGAGAGGGATGTTGAAGGGAAGACAGTTGGGATGAGTTTTGTCAAGCTTTTGTGGACTCTGAAGACACTAAGCAGAAGGCCAACTGATCCAGAATCACAGAGCACAATAAAAATATTCCTAAATTGTCTTCTGCTAAATGCTGTGTGAGGCTTTTTCTAGATTCTTTTTGTTTGGCATAGCAGAGGATTCTTGGTGTGCCTTGAGAATTCAGGGCAAGACTTCTCCGGCATTTGTGGCCCTTGTCCAGCTGCAGAGTTGAAACTTATGCAATGCACCACTATGAGGCTGAAATTGTTTTGAGAACTTGAAGAGCAAGACTGATGGGTACACCTGAAGAGGGCTTTGTTCACATCTGGAAAATAGCACACAGTTGTGGCTTGCAAGGTCAGCAGCATATGGATAGATGGTTGATGTCATTGAAATGAAGTTTATGCGTAAGTCTGTGAAGCCTAAACAAAGGCTTCCAACTTTCTGCTTTCTGCTTTCTCCCATCTGCGTTCTGCAAGGCATTAGCATGGAGCTGAGCACAGCGGCATCATTTGCCATAGCCATCAGCCAGTTCAACAAGTAGATGCAAATCTATGACACTATGTCACTAGCATTAATATATCTCTTCAAGACCAGTATGGAAGAGCAGCTTTCTCTTCAGCAAAGTGACTACTCTATTTCTATCACAGAGCCCAGAGCAGTCATCCCATGAGGGATAGAGTTTGCATGTGTGACTTAGAAGATTTCCCTGAAAGTGGCAAGTGACATTATTGGATGTACTTACCAGCAATTCAAGTGATATGAACAGAAACATGTCTTTGCAAAATTTAACTGCCTAGAAACATAAGGAGTGAATACTCACACTGACACCTTCCAGAAGCAGAGCCATCTGCAAGATTTCTCCTGTTGCCACTGATCAGTTATTCCCAGAGGAGAATGAGGGATTGAACAACTGGCTTCTTTCAGAAGAAACAGGCTTTCTTCTTCAGTTCTACTAGTAGACACCCTCATTTCACATGGAAGGAGGGAAACTTTTGCAAGTTGGTGTCTAATTGCAGTCTCTGACTACTGAAGCAGAATTTAAGCTCTCTTCTTTGAGCACCTTTTTTTCTCTTTATCTTATCCATTCTTGGACCTGAATGCAGTTAGAGGATCGCCTGTCTCCACATTATAACTTCTATTGCCTCTTGTGTTTTCCAGAGAGCACCAGCAAGACACCAGTATCAACAGAAGTGACAAAAATCTCTTCACGTAAGTTGAATTAACAGTCTTTCTATCCTTTTCCATTTATTTCTTCTTGAAACTACCTCTGCAGCTCTGAAACTGCTCCCTCTTACCGAGAACAACTTGCCAGCACCTCAGTACCTGCATATCACCTTGAATACTGAAGCTACTTCAAGGACTGAAAAATGAATGAAGAAGGGTTGAGCATATTTTTCTCTATCCTGGACTTGTATTGAGGATACTAACTTGGCCTGCAGTTATCAGCCTGCAGCAGCCTAAGTGCAAAAGTATTTGATTTGTTAGAAACTGTGTTTTGAAAAAACACTCGTTACTCCTGTTCTTGTAAACCCTAGCAACTGCATATGAATTTGTGAGGTATATAGACATACTGATGTTTCCTCCAGAAAGCCTGTTGCCTAGACTGCTCTGTTTTTCAGGGTTCTACATATAATTCCTGACAGCTCTGGAGGGGGGTGTCTGTGAGTGTAGACAGGTAACTCACTGTCAGTAGTTTCACCACTTTTGAAGCTGCCTTGGCATTTTAGGAGCCTTCTCCAGATGGTTTCATTTCAGGCTGGTGGAATTTTGCTTTTAGCATCCTGGCTGTAGTTGCAGACTGCACACTTCCAGTGTTACTCCTGGAACTGACCCCAGTGAGAAGTCACTTTCATTGTTTTAGACATTAGAGTTATTTTCTATGTGGCCACAACACAAGCAGTTGTCTCTACCACTGAGTTTGGCAGAGGGAGCTGTGGTTAGTCGTGTGTAAGCCGACCATCCGAAGGATTTACAAGATGCACATATCCTGCTTGGCAAAGAGGCTGGGGTCCTGCTATCTTTTTTGGGAAAGCTATGCCTGGCAGAGACAGGTTTTAGTGTGAGCTGACAGTGTTTGTAGGCTAGATCAAGGAAAACAGTGTGATTGCCAGATTTTGCATTTAGCATGCCTGCAGCCTTTCCTTTGATGCATCTGCGTGTGTGGCGACCTACTTCTGAAATCTTGGCACTGCTGCCTGACAGAAGAGCCATTGGATGTGCCCATATTCTTTCATGTTCTCAGTGGTGCCTGTCACTGGTGCTTTACTGGATATGTATGAGACCACATAGCTAATAGCAAGTGTCCTGTAACCATTGGAATCATTTTTATTCAAAGGAGGTGACATGCTGGTCATTGACTCCACTGGGCTCGCCTTATTCACTCCCTTATGCAGCAAAAATGCAGTCCCTGCACTTCACTCCCTTCTTTCCCATGAGCTAAATTTCTTGTTCTTGAGTGGTCTCTTTCACTGCTTATGTCCTTTCCAGTGCCTGCTGTTACAGTACTGTTCTCCTCTTTACTGCTATTGTGCCACTGAAGAGGAGGAGGCTAGGATGCTCAAAAAGCTGGCTGAATTCCTGAGTAATCGCTGCACCAGCAGATTTTATGCCAAGTGGTTCATCATGCTATTGTCCTGGAGGAGAGCAGAGAGCAATGCATTCAGTGGCTGTCTCATGAAGCTCTAAGTAGGTGTTTGCTACATGGTGGGAGCACAAACCTGCTCAGGCTCAAACCCAGCCAGGTGCCATTTTTTCCACTGTTCTCACACAGCCCTGGGTCCAGACCATATCAGTTTTCTCTGCCACTACAACAGTTTCAGGCTGACCAATAGTATCTGAAGTTTTGGGCACTGCTGATTTTTTTCCAGTCCTTGCAAATGCAAATAAGTTATTGGTGTGTTACTTTTTCAATTTGAGATAGGTTATAGTGAGATGGTGGTGTTTAAATCTCCAGGAGCTAGGTCTCTTGAAATATTGCTACATTTAGTATTTGGTGATAGGAGGGCAGAGCAGTCTTAGCTTTTAAGTGTGGTTTAACTCTGCCTAAAAGCTGACTCTATTGGGCAACAAATTCATCTTTTTTTTCCTGATGAAGCATGTTGTTAAATGTTTCACCACAAAGCATGCAGTATGTCTGATCTGCTACTTAGGATCCCTGAGCTGTTTGCTAGCCACTCTGATTGTCCTCATTCCTCTCCACAGTGGCATATCATATTACCACCTCAGGCAAAGTGCTCTCTCTGCAAACTCTTCCTTCCAGCTGATAATACTGCTCAAGCACACTCTCAAATTCTTTATACATGCATGACACTTTTGCTGGACTTCTAAGACAGTGGAAGCTCATGCAGCCACTCAAATGCATGGCCCTGATTTGCTGTGTGCTTTGGGTTCCTACAGCTTAGTAGGTTTAGTGCTAGCTCCAGGCAAACTTGCTCCTTCCATTTAACTTTTCTGAGTGGTTCCTTTACGTGATTTGTGTTGAGGTCTGTTTCCTTTAGCTGTCCTACAAGATTATTAGCAATCTTGATACTGCTTCTTTTTCCTTTCTTTGGAACCACTTTGGCAGTGGTGCTATGTCCCATTTTGGAATGTGTCCTGCTCTCCCAGCTCTTTGTGGAGGTAGTGACACCCATGGACCCTCTTCTCTTTCAAGTCACAAAGGTCCTTAGCCTTAGCTGCGATAGACCTGGAGGCCTGGCTCTCTATTTGGAATTATGTGAGAAGAAGATAAGAAGATAGTGTTTCCTGGGTCAGCATTTGGACCTTCAAGACCCACTGTTTTCCATTTTCCTCTGATGCTTTCTCAAACAGCTGAAAACTTTGCTCTCTCTTCGCCAGTTTTCTCCTGGCCTTCCCTCCCAGAACCATGGAGCATTTTTGCTGTAATTGATTATTCACAGTGCGCCTTGGACATGCTGTACCAACTTTGAAGTTCTTTCCTTTCTCAAGCTATCTCATATTTTTCTCTGCTTTGGCGGGCTTCTGATTACTGAAAAAAAAAAGGAAAGCTCTACTGGAGGAAGATGCTCAGGTTCCTCCAATATAACAGTGTAGTTGTGGCTGTATTCTTACAACTTTGTTATTACTTGTGTGTGTTGCAGAACCCACGCTTAGGATACAAACTTCAACAGAAGGAACAAACACTTCCTCCTGTAAGTATATACAAGATACTTAAATTATTGCTGGCAAGACCCTCAGGTACATTTCTCACTTCTTAGTTCAGAAAAAAAAATATGCTGCTATCTAAACCTCCAGTAAGGTATTGGGAGTGACTGGGTAGAATTCCTGCACAAAAGATGCAGTTATTACTTGTTACATACTATAACTCTGAGGGCCATATTCTTTGCAGAGTGGGAATATGGAGGGCTAAGCACCTTCCTTCAGGAGGTCAAAGCTCACATTTGGGCAGGGCAAAGGAGGAGAAAACTGTTCCATTATTTCCTACCTGGAATTGTCTGCCTTGCCCTCCCCAGGCAATGTGTGACTTCAAACACTGTCCTGCTTCTACCTGCACAGCTCCTAGTCCTAGGATAGCTGAAAAACCCTCAGATCCAGCCATGCTCAGCTGCAGTGCATTTCGTTTCATCCCTGTGCCAGCTGGTGCATGTTAGAGCTCCTTGGGCTCTTTCTTCTGTGACCCATTGCCCTGGGGAAGAAGATGAGGAAGACAAGGACGTTTTTTTCATGTCTCTCCTCAGCTGGGACAGAGAACCAGAAATTACTTCTCTTCCTGTAGAAGAGAGGTTATCTCTCTGCTCATCTTGGGAACACACTGGTTGCTGCAGGGGTGCCAGTGAGGAAAATGACTCTTTTCTTCCATGTAATGGTGCTTCCCAGGGAAGCAGGCTTTACAGCCATAATTCTGTGCACATTCATGCCTGAGAACCATCAGGCAGAGCTTTCCATCTCTTTACTAGACCCAAATACACCATTTCCTTATCCTGGTTTTGAGCAGTCCAGAAGGACACTTCACATAACCAAATTCAGCAGGGCTGCAGGAGATAGCGTATTAACCTTCTTCTAAAGCATTAAGTATTGCTGGCTGCCAGGAATAGAATGGTAGGTGAGATAGATCAACTGCCCAATCCACCCTGACACTTCCGGTGTTGTTATAATATGCAATATGTACTCTATAGTGAACTATACATCTATGACTTTATCTCACATCTAATGGCTTCCTTATGTAGGAGCATGAGGAAGACTGCCCAAAATCGAATCTCTGGACACAATATTTTGTGGGTTTTTTTTAAATTTATATGAGATATAAAAGGTTTATTTTTGTAAATTTTCTTCTAATCTATTCTTCTGATTACTGTTTTAAGTGTGTATTGAAGGAATTTTAGAAATCTGATAGGTTATTTTGAAAACCTGCTTTTGATCAGCAAAATGAGAAGAGTTAATGCTGGACTTCTTTTTCATCTGATGCATAGCAGCAGGGTAGGCAGGAATAATTCCTGGAGCAATTTAAAACAGTCATTTCTTTCTGTTCTGTACTCAGTTGCATTGATGGAAATTCAGAGTAGTACTATTCTTGTCACTGAAACAAGTACTAGAAAAGAGAGAGTAGTAGTGGATATTGCTGCCTATGGTGGGTAGGAAAGGCACTACAAAAGAAGAGGGAGCCAACATTTATTGCTAACAGATGTGAACATCTACTCACACTACAGAGCAATGGCGGAATTGAGTCCATGTACTTACTCTGAAGTTGCTTAGAGATTCTCTTTTCTGGATTTCAGTGGAACATGCCCATTTCACACTTGTCAATCTTTTAACAGATACAGGAGATAAAATAAACTGTTTCCTTTCACTCCTCAAACAACAGCAGTTGTTTCAGAAAGCATGCCAGCACTATCACTATTGGACAGACACTGGGAAAGACCTGAGAACAACCAAGTGCTTCAGGCTTTCTCCCCTGGGTTTTCACAAGTGAACAGACATGTCACGCTTTGCTTTCTGGGAGTTTCAGTGACAGACACATTCAGGGACCTAAGAGTTTTTAAAAAAATCCTATCTCTCTAGGACACTCCACAGCAGATATACCAAAGCAGAAGGTCCCTCTACCCTTTCATGTGCGCATATACCTACACTCCTCAAAATCCAGACTGTTTTGATAGTGTGGGCATCCATTTTTAAGCAAAGGAGAAAGAAAGAGTGTGATGTATTCCAGATTTTCCTGCTAAATTAAGTGAACAAACCAACAGCAACTGAAGCCCCGGGTGCTCTCACTACCAAGGACTGCAAAGACCATTCTTAAGCACCTTAGAAGAATGCAGTGCTGTAAAACATTTTTCCTCCTCTTGTTTCCAAGACTGCAGTGCTCTGAAACAAGTGCTTGTGACCTTATGACTTTTGTCTGCTCAGGAGTTGCAATGGCAAAAAGCAGATCTGAGACTTCACCTTGATGCCTTGGTTTTATGAGTTCAGTCAACTACGTATTCAGGAATAGAGAATGAAAATGTGATGCTTTTCTGGGACTTGTTAAAGCAATCTTGGCTTCTCACCCTCATAACCAAAAATCACATACATTCTGTAGAAAAATGGTCCCAAAACTTGCATTCTTGTTTGTAAGATCAAAGACTTCTCAGTCTCTTATTCTCTGCTGGTTGAGGAGGGGCACGGGAAGCAGAGAGGAAGCAGAGACAGGACACCTAACCCAAATTAGCCAAAGAGGTATTCCATACCACAGCACGTCATGCCCACTATATAAACTGGGGGCAGTCACCCAGAAGACCCAGATCATTGCTCAGGTCAGGCTGGGTATGTGTCAGCGGTGATGAGCAATGGCATTGTGCATCACTTGTGTTCATTGTTTTCTTTGCCTTTTCTTCTTTTAGCTTCATGTTCTCTTCCCTTGTTACTTTCCTTGTCATTATTATTGGTGGTAGCAGCAGTGGTTTGTGTTATAACTTAGTTACTGGACTGTTCCTATCTCAACCCATGGGAGTTACATTCTTTCAGTTCTCCCCATCCCTCAAGGAAGTGGGGGAAGGGGAGAAGGGGAAGAGTGAGTTAGCAGCTGAGTGGTTCTGAGTTACCAGCTGGGCTTAAACTGTGACATGGAGAAACATTTGTATAGTGCAAGAGGGAAAAGAGAGAATGTGATGGGATACGGACTGTTTAAAATGACCACAGCTTCTGTTGCATGCCAGCCATCTCCAGCAGAGAACTGGGGTGCAGACCAGTAGTGATGCGGTACTTCAGCTTCCTGTTTCTACGGACCGCAACAGTTTGGAAACCCATACTCTGGGGGCTATACTACTTCAAAAGCTGAACACTTGTAGAAAATGAAGGAGTAGAAAATGCCCACTGCCTGTGGGAGTGTGTTTCAAACTCCATCAAAGACAGAAACATTTGCTTAGTTTCACCTTGCAGCATTACTTTCATGTCCTTATTTATGCTGCCCACTAAGGGCTGCTCCCTAAAATGTCTGTGAAGCAAAAAACAGGGCACATGATGTACTCAGTATTTCAGACCTGATTGTCTTACACTGGGATTATCAGTTCAGATTCTTCTGCTTGCACAAGAAGGTGAGCTAGAAACTGTGGTACTTAATGTGCTTGGAGCATATTCTCTGCATCATGCACACTCCTGTCCGCTCTGTAGCAGGCTGATATGATGCCCAGCTGGAGGCAGGAGTATGGATGAACACCACGTAGAAGGCTGACCCCAGCTTGCTTATTGCTTCTTTTTCAGAAGAGTACAGAGCAGGTTTGGTTAGCTTTTGGCTGGAAGGAAAGACCCAGTGTTGGTCATCTGTCCTACAGGTGACTTTAATCTAATTTCCCACAGTCTTTCATGCTGGCCTGTAACACCTGCACAGATACTTTAAAAAGAAAGACTATTCTGAAAATAAACATGTCAGATTGGACTACTCATTTCTTCTCTCTGGAATTAGCAACTTTCATCCATACTAAATGGAGAGCAGACACACCCCATAGAAATAAGACATGAAAAGACTTTTTGCCTATCATGTTTTCTCAAGTACAATACTGAGATGTTTTGATAAAGAATGTTCCATGCTGAACCAGTAAAATCATCTACGATGCAGTGTTAGGACCATTGGTTTATAGAATTTTTAACA
Organism: Forpus xanthops; assembly: GCA_032466535.1. Classification (NCBI taxonomy): domain Eukaryota; kingdom Metazoa; phylum Chordata; class Aves; order Psittaciformes; family Psittacidae; genus Forpus; species Forpus xanthops. The sequence continues at coordinate 28,884 of JASSUY010031879.1, read as the reverse complement.
GGAATGTTTTTGCATATCTGAGGCAAACAGCCTGGCCGGTACATCATCTGTATCCTAAAATCTTAACAAGCAAGTTTTCTTCATCTTCTAAAATGAAACTTGTCCTCCTCCCCTGTATTTATTTATGTAGTACCTGACAGTAGTTCACTTCCAAAAACTACAGATTTTGTCTAAGAATCACAAAAACCTGAATCAGTGTGCATAGAAGACAGAAAGTTTGGGTCCCAAATGATATAGATTTTATGTGGCAGTTTCTTCTGCCTTCAGAATACTTATCCAAATCTCCAAAGAACTGAATTTTTTGCTATTTCAAGCAATTGCTTAAAGGGTCATCTTGATTGGCAAGAAGTTCTTAGACCACTTAAGTTGTCCACTGTCTGGAATTTTTGGAATTCTGGATGTTTGGATAAAATTCCAAAAATGGAATTTTAGTTAGATGTCATTATTTTTTTAATAGTTACTACTCTTGCACAGGTGCCTATGGGAGCGTGCTTGTCTTTCATGTTTAGCCCGAACTCGTGCAATCAAGAAAAAGCAGATAAAGAGTGAAACTGCACTGTAAAACTGCAGTTCTTTTAAGAAACAGTGTGACTTGGTGACCAGATATCTTGCAGGATAATACAGTATAGTACATAGAGGTTTTCTGCATTAATTCAGTTTATTCTGTTTTGTTGGCTTTATTTTATTCTGAGTTTGACTGATATTAGTTTCTAATATTCCCTTTGCAATGGACAGACAAAAAAGATGGACAATGCTGCAGCTCAGTATAAGCATCAGAAAAAATACAGGGAGTACTGCCTAACCTTTGAACAGGTGTTTAACTTCCTTCATCCCCAAAAGGCTCCACGGTTTTGTCAAAAAACTTAAATACACTGGTAGCATCTCAGTAACTTCTGGAATGCAACTATCTTTGGGTGCAAGATCAGAATTGTTTTTGGAGAGTCTAGTAACAGAGGAGAGTCATTTGGGGCAGGTTGGGAAGAGGAGAATACTGTAACCAATTGAAAAAGCTGAAGGAATTCAGATGTTGAAGGCAATTACTCAAGTTGCAGATATGCTAGTGCAGCTGGATTCCCAACTCCTGCTTTTGTAATAAGTCAGTCTGACATCCTCAACTGTCACCATTTAACTCATCTGTTTCACAGTCTGAGGGGCTACTTCTACAACAGAGCAATATACCTGATACCTTGGTGGGACAGTGGGTCAGAGAAAAACACTACACCATCTGATGCATTTTGCTTAATTATTTCAGTTGTTTTATTTGGAATAATCATCTCTGGAGAAAAGTATTTGTTATGTTCTAAGAACACAGTGAGTGAGCAAGGGTAGGGTTGGATAGCTATTTTTTATTCAATACAAAATGAGTTTGAGCCTCCTGGTTAGTAAAATTTTATTGACAGCAGAGATAAAGACAAGTGAAGATCACATTAAAACCTAGCACAGTGTTTTAGCCTTTGCAGTTTCTTTCTCTGCTGCAACACTAATCACAGTAGGCAATGAAGTGGTAATCTCAGTACCCTACAATTTGATCTGGCATGACAAATCCTGTTTTCTGTGTTTAAATTTCACAGATACAACAAACTTATGTGCATATAACAATAAATCTATAAGGCTAGCAATTGCCCCAGCATTTGTACATGATGAGGCAGTAGTGTTTTATGTATAAATATGCATACATACATAGGTTTAGAAAA
>JASSUY010031879.1:0-14909 GCA_032466535.1 Forpus xanthops | reverse complement strand
TTAACAAGGCCTTCAGAGAATCATTCAAATTGATCAGTGAGGCAGGAGTATCATCTTCGCTTCGGGGCAAAAGGACTTCAAAATTCAAGACACTCTGTCTTTTTCTTCCTTATCTGAAGTTCAGGATTCTGGAATAAGTAGAAAGTATGTTATGCCCACAGGTATATGTGTCAGCCTGTTCTGTTCCTGGGAGGTCAGGCTTTGCTCTGTGGAGCTTGTGCCTTTAGAATCCATTTTGTTCACATTCTTGTTTTCTCTTCTACCATTTGCAAAATTGCTAAAATACAGTTCCTTTATTAAAAACTCTAAAAGAAGGACATGGAGTTTAGAAACTAGAGGCACAAAGACAGTTCATTACCCTTTGGCAGCTTTTAACTTTATTGGAGTTAAGCAGCAGTTAAGCAGTACACAGGGAATTCATAAGTAAGACCAAGACATTCCTCAAGTGAAAGCAGGTATTAGATCTCCACTATTGCTGTGGCTGAGCAGGAAGAAATCTCGCCCACACTGGCAAGAAATTTAGCCCCATATCTGTAGCAGCAATGTGAGAAGGAATGGTAGAATTTTGTATGGCTTGGCTTCAAACTATGGCCCTGATCAGAAAGGAATTTAGGAAAATGATTCATCCAGTCTGTGTGTGTACAAGCCGAGATTGCTAAATACGTCTTTCTTTGGGCAGCTTAAAGGTGCTTGCTTCCCTCCTGGATGGTTACCCACCATCAAGGTCACCTTTCCCATTACAGGCATGGCATAACTACTGCTCCATTTTATTTGACTTTTTCTGTGGATAGTTATCTGGATGAGCTTGGCTGGGAACACAAGATACAGGATGACCTCAGCCCTGCCTGTCTGGCTCACCCTTTCAAATACTCTTCCACATTAAATGTATTTATTCCTTAGACACCCTCATAAAGAATAAAAAAGACAGTCTGTCCCCTCCACCTCCTTTTTGCAGTCCCATTGCCATTCCACGGCCTCTGTGGTGAAATATAGGCAGGCATAAGAGGCCCCCAGTGGACATGACCTGCAGTTTGAATGCAGGAAATGCTGCAGGAATAATGAACTCATCAAATGAAATTATGGTTGCTGTAAACCCATTCTCATACATATTTATGTGTGAATGCATAAATACTCTACCACATACTTTTGTTGACAGTAGCATTGATTAGAAATACCTGAGTTCTGTAACAAAGGTGCCATTTACCCACCTTCCTCTGTGCTGTTATGCACTTTAAAGACCTCTTTATTTTTGTGTCACTGCCTCCTATTCTCTCTTTGTAGTTTGTCCAGTACCTTGCAGAAGGGAATGTTTCCAAAGGTGCAATACTGCTCTTGTCCCACATTGCCCTGCACCGTGCATGCTTGTATACTAAATGCAAACAAGTTATAATGAACTCATGGTGTGAGGGTCTGCTTGGTGCCTAGAGAAGCACAGAATCTGCTCTGTTTGCTGTGAACTGCACCAATGAAATGAGATCACAGCAGAAGGATTTCTTAAACATTTAGACATTTCCTCTTTGCTGTTTTCCTCTCTTACTCTTGAGAAGACCCAACCTAGTGCAGGAACATTAAAGTCTTCTGCATGAGACTAAACTACCTTATTTCAATTCAAATTTTTATTTCTAAACTGTGAGAGTTTTGCTTTTGTGCCAGACAATATGTAGCACAAAGAAAGCTTGGATGCAGGCATGAGAAAGATGTGACAAGACATCTGAAAACGTAGGCTGAGGTTTGCATTCAATATGTAATAAAGCTGTATTTGGTTAGACTACTGAAAACTCATGACTTGACATAAATTCTCCCTTGTCATGCTTATTTGAATTCTTATTAATTATTTGCTGGAAATTGACAAGGTTTTACAACCAGTGCCAAAGGAGTGATTCATGTCTTCTGTGGCTGATTGCACTAAGAAAGAATATTAAATATTAAATGTCCTTGATGATGCTAGAATTCTGAGGCATGATGAGATCTGTTGCTTTTGTTATATTGGGATTTTTGCACTTATAAATACAGTGTTGCCTATTTGTTTTAGACAGCAAACATCTTAATTCTGATAACTTAAGCATAATCAAGCTATGTGTAGATATGACCAGAGCTGAACCAACTGGTGTAATTTTATTAGTATCTTGATTTAGGATAAGGTAGATTAAAGACATTATTTGGAAGTATTTGCAAAAATTTGCTAAGCAAACTAGCTCTTGAGCTAAAACCATAACATCTTCTACAGCCTGCAATTCTGAATGTGTAGATGCATAGTAAGACATACTTTACAAACCTAATCCAGTAATATGTCAATGTCCTATCTTTTATACCCATGTATTTAATGATACAGAAATCCTTCCATGCACTAGGCTCACTTTATGTCTTTAACTTCTTTCCTTTTGATTTTCAAATAACAATGCTATTGAATATACATACGCTAGAGAGCTACTCTATGAAAAAGTCAATGTGTAATTGAAATTTTGAAAATGACAACTTAAGGTGAAATAACATTTCATGCTTCAAGTTTTAAACAGCAATAGTTGAGAATCTATGGACGTGCAAATATAATTTTGTTTTACAAAACAAAACTGTAGTAAGTAGAGTCAATTTTTTTAGAATAATTGGTATTTTGATGGGATCTTCTAGGAGCTTCTAAGTTAAGCCTAGATTCAGGAAGGGCCTTGAGTCATGGTTTCACTATGCAAAGCCTTTGGTGAGAAGAAGAGGTCAAGGAACTTCTGTCCTATGAAGCATGGTCCTGTCCCCATTTTTCCAGCATATATATGTTTATGGGGCCAGGCTGGGAATGAGTTGGTAAACTTACCAATTAAAAAAAAAATCTTAAAAATCTTAAAATTAATTCTTGTAAGCCAGAAATCAGTTCTGTGATCCAATTGAGAGCCTGACCACATGAACATTTTTTCTATTTCTGAATTAGTGTAGGTGACAGAGGGACCAAAATGAAGGAGAGAGGAGAAAGGGTGATATGGCTGCCAAGCTGTTTATCATGAAACCACAGTTCTACACTCCAAAATACCTTTTCAGTTCTGAATTAGGCTCTGATTCAAAAAGGCACTTAAATATATGATGTAGCCCATCTCTGATCAGGAAAGTATTTCACCACTTGTTTAATTCCATGCACGTTTAAGTACTTTATTAACCAGGGGTCAATGGGGGAGGAATTATTCCTTGATTCAGGGCTTTCAGGATCTTTACTCAAATTATCAGTGTCCACTCACTCCCTGGCAGCAATAGCACTGCGGATACAGACGTTGGCAAGCACAGAATCCTGCATAGCTGCGCCTGGTCAAAGCAGCAGTGCTGCCACTGTCCAATTAACACCCACAAGGATTTATCCCATCTGAATAAAGTGGCTCAAATGCAGGCATGCAGCTGCATTTCTGCACCAGGGTGGGTGGGAATTAATGAGCAAGCCTAAGCCCTGTGACTACAATGCTGCCCCAGCTCACTGCCGCACTCTGCAAATAAATAATTAGAACTGAGCCGAGCTCATCTGCTGGAAACTCCAGTGATGGGGTAAAGTGGTGCCAAATCTGAAATAGAGATAGATAGATAGATAGATAGATAGATAGATAGATAGATAGATAGAAGATAGACAGATAAACAGACAGACATTAAAAAATAAGAAGCTGAAAACTGCACATGGTGTTTTTTCTGCTGCTTCTGCTCTCAGGTAGAAGAGCCTAATTGAGCACATTATGTATCTTTGCATCTCTTAAATGCTCCTTTACCCCATGGCAGTGCTAATTATCATTAGGCTGAACAGTGGCAGGGCTCACCCCAGTTTTATGACTTAGCAGAGGCATTGGGAATGAGACAGTGTCACTGATGAAAACCCTTGACATTCATGGTTTGGTATTGGATTGCTGTGTCTCATGTAGTGCCACTAGCTCTGCTTTTGATCAGGATGAAAGAAACTCAGTGTCTCACATTTCACTTGAAGATGAAGACTCAGAAAACCTCTTGGTTTTCTTGAAACAGCCCATTTTATGGCAGTTTTCAGTTTCAACTACTGTCTGTAGCTATTTAAAGTATAAACAACTCTTGAAATGGCCATTGTAGTTTTGTTATTTCTTCAAAACACTGCTTCTGCGAGCCACAGCTGTTGGACTTACAGAAAGCATGTTCCTAGTGTAAATGCCTGGTGTAAATGTGCGCATCTAATGTCAATACAGAAAATGCTGCCACAGTGGCAACATGAGCTCTCCTAAATGCTTTCACAAGCACTGAAGTTTGTATTCTGTGCTCCAGATATTTCTAAGAAATGTACTAGTATGAGGACCTGGTTCTGACACATCTATGTGGGCAGTGCTATAATTCCAGTGTAGTAGTTTTGGCTTTAGAGTATGGAGATTGTTTGGATACAGCCTCTTCATGTCCCTGTTTCCTGTGCTGTTGAGGGTAGGAGGTCTTCCCACAGCAGCCCGCTTAAACCAAGTGAATAAAGAACACTAATGTTTTTGCTGCCATTGACATATTTAGCCTCGTATCTAAGGCTGCATATGTGCTTAAGGGTGGATATTTTTATGGCTCATTTTCCTACAGGCTTGATGTTACTCCTCCTCAGACACATATGGCTGCAAATGGCCAGGGGTCTTAAAAAAATAAGGTGAAGAAGGTGGTGGGAATGGGCAGAGACATGTAAATAGCCCTAGTGCATGTAGCCTGTTTGCTTTCCAGCAGGTGAAAAACTCTGTGTGCGAGTGACAGCCTCTCTCATTTTAACAATTACAGTTCCACTGGCAAGACCAGTATAGAAGCAAAGTGAAGTTTTCTTCTGTCAGCTGACAGATGAGGTTTTTTGGTGACAGCTTTGGGAAGGACTCAAAGGAATAAAGTGCTGGCATCAATCCAAGGGAGATGGATTAAGATGGGGAGGTTGGTGAAGCACTGAAAGGAGGAATAAATAAATTGCTTGCACCATGTGGATAGCCCACTCTTCCCATAACACGAGTGCTGGCGATGATGCTACTTATTGGGCCTGCTCACTTGCTTTGGGTCACTACCACCACCACCCCCAATCTTTAAATAGTACACTTACTTAATTTGAAGAAAGTGGCTGCAATCAATAAGAAGAGATCCTTTTATCTTCTTCATCAATCTTTTCCTAATGAACATGCACTAGGTTTTTTTTTAGCTTCTTAGTTACAATGCTTTTAATTTCTCAATGTATAGGAATAAGGGAGTGCCATCAAACACATGATGGAGCAGCTGATACCACATATTGCTGCTGCTTGCTTCTTTGTGAAGAATTGGCACGGTCTTAAAGGAAGCAGTAATTTGTGGGAAGATCACTTGCCCTGCACTGATGTGTGGTCTTCTAAGCATCCTTTCTTGAGCTGTGATCAAGCAGAGCTGTGAATAACCATTTGTGAAGACACACATTACTTTCCTAATGTCCCAGTAGTTGCAAGAAAGTATAGAATTCTTACAGAATCTTTGTGTGGGCTACTGGAACCTTATTTAAAGCAGATGTATATTGGAAATCCAGTGGCTTCCACGAGAGTGACTCACCAAACCTAATTTCCAAAACCTCCAGCAAGTTTGGTCTGAGTATGGCAAGACTGAAGGCTCATCTGAATTAAATAGTGCTTGCTGCTCTGATTTGCAGGATGTTGCCAGCTTGCTCATCCTCATCCCACGCTGAAGGTTAATGCTGACTATGGCTTTGTGTCCCTCCTTGAGTGTTTTGGGAGTGTAATTTAGCAAAATAACACTTGATTCTTTACAAAAACACTTCACAAAATAGAATTACAGTTTTGTAAGACTGAGTTTCAACCTGTCACTTACATATGGCAAAAGTCCAAATCTCAGTCGCAGATTAGCTTCATTAGTGTAGAATCACACCACTTCTGCCTCTAAGCTGAAGAGGCCAAAGCCACCTAATAAGCAGAAATAAATCTTTACACAAGGACCTAACCAAATTACAAACAGGCAAGTAATTTCCTTCCTTATCCTTCTACATTGCCTACCAATGGCCTACCCTAGCAAATCTTCGTTACTCCAAAGTCACCATCCATCTCCTTTTCTGCCAGTCTCGCTTTCTGTTAACCAGTTCTCTTTTCTGAGACACTCTTCTCCTCCAACCTGGGCAAGACCCCGTGTTAAAGCACAGTATGCCAGTGCCAGCAGGTAACCACAGAAATGTAAAAGGCTCAAAACTGAAGCTGCAGGAAAGTATTTCTGCATTGCCGGAGGGATGAGGTGTAGCAGAAAGAACCCCCAAAACCATCATGCTGTACCTTCAGCATACAGTCGTGTGAGAGACCATCAGCCTCTACCACAGCTATGAGAGCTGGCATGAAAGGCAGCGTGTTTCCTTACCAGCCCAGATGCGGTAAAGATCGTGGGGTTGTATTTTTGTCCAAAAGGTCCCTCAGGAGCCAGCCCCGTGCAGTACCGCCTGCAGCATTGCGGGCAGGCTGTGTGTTGGCTCTGGTTGTGGCCACCTTCGGAGCGGGGCCAGGGAAGCAGTCTGGCCGATGATTCAGCACTGCCTTTCTCTCGTGCTGGCCGGGGAGCAGCAGGAGCCGCCCGGCCCCTCCGAGGGCAGAGCAGCTCCAGCGGGGCTGGGGGAGAGGCATCTCTGCAGGGTGCCCTGGTGAGAGGAGGCGAGGAGGAGGTGTGAGCAGACCTGCATCCTGCGCAGTGCTGGAGCCCGCAGCCTGCGCCGCTGGGGAAGGGACCTGATGCTGCAGAGGGTACTGCAGCCTGGCCGGGAGCCAGCCACTGAGCGGCTGCCGAGGGTGAAGGGTGGCTGCCGGCCGAGGAGGGGAGCCTTAAAGAGCGAGGGAAGTAGCAGGAGCTCCGTTTAGCCAGGAAGGCTGGGGTGAGCAGGAAAGACCCTTTCCCTGGTCCCTGCGAGACTGCAAGGTGTGGAGTCGGAGGGGTCAGTGTTCCCACAGGCAGGGAGCCCGGCTGGAAAGGTGTCCTTCCGGAGTCCAGGAACAAGAGGTGCAGAGGTGGCTATGATCTGGACTCTAAGAGTCTGCCTCTCCATCCAGCTATGTAGCCTTATGCAGGATTACTTCAACTCCATGACAAACCTTGTAAGAAAGGTGCAAGATCTCCATGTGCATTTCTGTTCCCCTCAGCAGCAGAAAGATGTGAGCAAAGGAGAAACATGATTTGAACTCTGGAGTGTATTTAAACATGGATGGGTTGAAGGGTAGTGAAGATCACAGAGAGCAGAATATAGGTAGTTTGCCTATAATGCCAGCGCAGGGAAGACGTGGACAGGGCAGTGGATCAAACAGAAGTGCAGAGCATCATCAGTAGGGAAAAATTGCCTTACTGGAAATTGGGAGGTTGAAAAATTAGACATGGATAAAGAAGGCAAGGCGTTTTAAAAAAAAAATGTGCCAAACACAAGTAGTATCTCATCTGTGCAATGAAGAGGGTATTCCCAGCTGGTTCTCAGCTTGCACTCTGCTTTGAAGAGTGATTCTTCAGCTTCACGTCTGAGGAACAACTTGTGTATGTGAAAGTACGCCTGATTTTCACAGATTTACCAGTTAATCTAGTAAAAGATACATTCTTCCCCTGAAAACCTTGCTTACTTGTACCCACAGACCACCGCAGCTGTCGTGGCTATGCTGCTGTGATGTTGCCCTTTCTACAAAGGCTGTGTTGTTACTGCTGTTTGAAATAGGTTTTGAGATACTTGAAAGAGTCTGCACTCATGCAGAATATTACCAGCTAAGGAGCACATATGCTTTGTAGTAAGAGGAGCCATGTACGTAAATATGCAATGCAAGCTGTTTGTTCACTCTAAGTTTACTGCTCACATCATTAACCTGAGGACCAGACACTTCAGTGGTAATGTAGACTGGATTGTATGATGATTTATCCCCTTACATTCTTCCAGATAGGGTTATCACTGGCTCCACTTTAAGGTAAATTCTCCAGGCACTTGAATGTAGTAGCATCATGATTACTTCAGTTGGCTACTACAGCCTCACAGGAAGCTTTGTGATCAGACATCCAACAATTAGTCCTTGACATGACAGTCTGTGAAAACTCTATGGGATTCATTGAGATTTTGAGAAACCTTTCTTTAGCAAATGTTACTAATGTTCTCATGAAAGTGAGGGAGGAAGGGGGAGTGGGGGGAGTTGGAGACAGAGAGAGGAGATGGGTAGAGACAGATGTCTTTTCTGTCGCTACCAAGAATATGTAAGTACTAGGGAAATTACCTTTTGCATGCCTGAATAAGGTAGCAGCAAAAATAAGCTCAGGGCAGTTTGTAACACTTGATTATTTGTTTCCTTATGCATCCTGGAGAAAGGGGGACTTATGCTGCCAATTCCTTAATGCAAATGTTTTCACAAAGTCCAAGGAACTGGAAATTGGGTTTAAAGTCCCACTCCTTTTACACATGTCTGTGTTTTTACACCGGTGTACTTTTCTGTGGAAGACAAAAGAGTATAGGAATAGAGCTGATACTGATCTTGCTTTTATTATGTTAACTGGGCTGTTAATTTGCCCCAATATTACACAGCACTGTTGGAAATTAGTGCTAGGTATAGGTAGAGGTCAGGAATTACAGAGAAATTCAAGAACAAAGCAGAAATCTTGTTAATAATAAAATTATTTGACTCTCTCCCATCCCCCTCTCCCTCCCCCATCTATTGGGGAGTGAGAACATATGCTGGCAGCGTGCGAGCTCTTGAAAAGTATGTTCAGGAGCCGGCTTTAGTGTGAAGTCTTTGATTTTTATGGGTTTGGAAAAGGGGATTCCGAAAATGGACTATAAAGAAAAGAAAACATGCAGACCTCTATGCGATAAGTTAAATGCAAATTTGTCAGAGGCAGGAATGCTTTGGGTTTGGGGTTTTCCCCCTCTGTTTGACCTAAGATGCATCCGAGCATCGTCCCTAGCAAATGCAACTTAGCGGCTTGAAAGGAGAAGCTATCTCTAGGTGTCAGGCAGGGAGAAACTGCTGCTGGAAAGCTGTATTCCCCCTGGGAGAGATCGGGTATCCGGCTGATCTAGCCCAGTCCATCCCGGAGCCTGGCCCTGCTGCAGGACCGTGCGTGTCACCGATGGCCACCGCCTCGGCGGGGGAGAGAGAGAGGCAGCGGCGGGCGCACAACTCCTGCCCGCTCCCTCCCTTTGATTTGATGGCCTTTATTCCTCCTAATTGGATAAAATAGGAAGTCACTGACAGTCCTGCGTTGCCGGGTGTACTGATTTCCCTCAGACCAGAGAAATACATGATTACCAGGATAAGAAACAAAGACAGCAAATAAAGTACCATTAAGACCGAGAGAATGAAACTGAGGTAAGGAGTAGCAGACACTTTTCCCCAGGAGTGTCCCAGGTGCTGTGAGGTGACAAAGGAGACAAAATGGTTCTCTCAGTTAAGCCAGGAGTGCAACCTGCTCTCTAGTAAAGTAGTGGGTTAGGTTTCAACTAATGCTGTGACCATGCACTGGCATCTGTGACTGGTCCAGTGCCTACCCAAAGGTCATCTGAGTGATGAGCATCATGAGGAACATGTATGGGCTATTCTAAACCCTTTGTGTTAACAGAAAGTGAACAGATTGGGAGAAATCTCCCATCTTGTGGTTTTAATACGTTTGGAATTTAATAGAATTCCTTTATTGCTTACTTTCACTTAAATGTACAAAAAAGCATTGCTCATGCAATCATTTTGTATTCATGTGTTTGTTCTCAGAAACACTGTGCAAAAAGTAAATAGAGCATGGGACTATCTATGGTGAGACTGGAATTCTCTTTCTGACTGGATGTATTTGCTGCTCTGTTACCTGAGACATACCACATTATCTTTTTCCTCCTTGATTTCCTGTTTGTAAAACAGTAACTACATTTCTCAGTAAAATTTTACAGGTGGAATTTTCAGCAATGGAGCATTTCTAGTAATGCTCCCAGTTGCCCTTGGACCTCTGAAGAAAATTCAGACAACTCAATAAGTTAGAGCTTTCTGATCATCGTATTTAGGAAGAGTCCACTGATCAAACCATGGACTATTACTGCTGTTTCCCAGTACTCTCCTTTTGGCTTGAGGCTGTCCTTTAAAAGCCCGGATGTGGCCCTCAGTTTGACCACCAGCCTTACGGAATCCACCCATGACCTCCTCCACATGGTCTTCTCTTCTAAAGTTCTGCTCACTTGGGTCTTGCACTAATTTTTCTCCTGTGCTTTCTAGAACTTTCCTTGATGCTCTCAATCAGGCCCAAAGAGAAAGAAGTTTCAATGTAATTTCTGTCCATTGTCTTCATACTGTAACTAACTTGAAATCTTCCTTTGCTTAGGCTTTGCCTTGTGTGTAAAAACAGTACTAAGCATTTCCAGCTAGCTAGGCTGCCCAGCTAGGTCTGTGCATCCACAGCTGGTATGTGCCACAAACCCTTCTCTTCCCATGCATTGAGATCTCTTGCATCTTCACGCTGACACTTTCAGTGAATAATGGCTTTGATGCACCATACATCCATTCATCCTGAATTTGATAATGGCTCCTTGTGATCTGTCTTGATCCAGATCTCCCTCTCAGAACAGTGTTTTGGGATACATATTATATCCATCCTAAAACAAGAGTATGTCTGGTCTAATTTCACTCCTGAAGATCCTGGAGAAGAAACCAGAATCAGGAACATCTTATAGGCAGGCTGAATTGTCTTTGTAAGTTATCTGCACTATATGCAGGTGGGCTTTTCTCATGCCTCCAAAAATGTTAGTGATTCTGAGAGCCAATCTGTTCTGTGAGACTTCTCATTAACAAAAGTGCCTGCCACCTTCAGTGTGGACTGACTGCACTGCTGTCTATGCCTTACAGCAACAGTCCACCTGCTATTGAAGTCAGGAATTATTTCTTCAACACTTCTGTTAGGCCAGGGGCTCGGGCTATATCCTCATGCTGGGGATTTTCCCATGGCTTGAATGCTGTAACAGTATAAGTGATCTCTTGATCTTTCAGAAAGAGAGCTGCAGTGAGCTGTGAGAGCTGAAGAGATGAGTTCTGGAGTGGAACAAGTATGCTAGAAGGTTTGCTGGTATTGCTTGCAGGTTAATGCAATCACTAAGATAAAACTTCCCCAACAGAAAGATAATGCAGCTTCCCTTTCTTTACCTACACATTAAGAGTGCTTCTTACACATACATAATAGATATTAGAGAAATATTGGAGGTGAGTCAGCTCAAACTTATATTAATGGCTGCAGAGAATAACAATAGGTTACCGTTTCAGTCAAGAGGTCTTGAAAATGTAATAGGGAAGCTAAGATTTCAAGAAGACAGTTATGTTTGTCTCTGTCCCTACAATCCTTTCCTTCTACTTTTCTGCACATAAGGCCTGTATGAAACTTTTGAAGAAATTCTGGTTTTTTTTTTCCTCTGCTTAGATAATTCGAGAAGAGGAATTACATTGTGTTGAAAGAGCTACAGTAGGACTTGAAGGATCTGGCATAATTTTCAGGCTACTATATTTCTAATTTCCAGTGTCTGGCTCTGCCACTGTCTTCCTGACAAAGGCAGCAGCGGGGGATATTAAGTGCATTGTTTCTTGATCTTGCTTTATCTTTCTTGCCTCTTTTTTCTTTTCCCCTTGCGTATATGGGCAGCCGATATTGGCACGAATCAATCCTTTGGTTTAGCTGCCCTGTGGTTGGAGTGGATGCAGTATCTGTTGTTGGGGTTTGGGTAGCTGCTGTACTTGTCACTGGGATTGGTGTAGCTGCTGTGCTTGGAATTGGATTAGCTGTGTTGTCTCTTGTAATCAGAGTTTGAGTAGCTGCTGTACTTGTCACTGGGGCTGGTGTAGCTATCTTTCCATCCAGAAGAATGTAATCATTTTAGTATGGATACTACTCAGCTGATTTGTTGAATACGAGGAACTATTGGTGTATTTGCTTTGAGTGAGCACACATCAACATGGCCACATTACTCCTCATTTCTAAAACTGTTCAAAGCTATCTGTGTGCATGAAGTACTGCCATGGGCTTATACCCTCCCTGTCTGAAAACATCTCCTTCCCACCCAGATTTAAGAGCTGTGGCATGACTATTTTCCCAACCTCTGTCTCTTTCACTCATTTTCATTAGAAGCCTTTTTTGCAGAAACTGTCTCATCCCCTGTCTTTTTCAGTCTGTCTCTCAACGTCTTGCATGAAGGGTGGAGGATGAACAAAGGATGGTTGTGACAAAAAAAAAAAAAGCATATCTATGTTTGTCTGCCAGTTTATGCAGTTATTACTTTGTGAAAGCTGATTGTGAGGAATAAAATGGTCTGTGATAAAAACCAACTTGCAATGGATACCGAAGAGGTGACATCCACTCTTGAAATGAAATACTTTGCACCTTGAGTACTTGAACTAGTAAACTGCCAACATCCCTTCCTAATGTAGACTGAGACAATGGCAGAGTGCCGTTAGGAAGGGAGTTGTTTGGTTTTCACCCCTGCTGGCTGGAAGGAGATCTGTGGCCCCGTGTAACTGGCAGATGAGTCACTCGCCTTCCCTCCCCACCCCATATGGATCCGGGAAGCCAGAATGCTCCTTTTTCCTTGGCAAATCTGTAACAGCGAGGTATGTTTTACTACCAAAACTGACATAATGCAGCTTTGCTGTGACTGAATTAGAGAGAATATGAGCAATTCTCCTCTTCCAATATCTTTCCTGTGACTCTTAGATACAAGGATCATCATTTACCTATGCAATCACTCTCTATCTTATTGTTATGCCATAAAACATACCTTAGAAAGGATGAACAGTTGTCAGTTTGTTGCCTGCACTGTCACTTTGCAAACTCTAAATAATAGTGAGATTATGGCATGCTATAAAAATACCCTGAGATAAAGCTGTCTGAGTTCAGGGCGGATCTTTGCTTTTGGATTAGATTTTAGTATGAATTTCTTTTTTTTAGGCAACTCTTTTAATTCTCTTAGAAACACAGAGAATAGCATTGAGAGTGAACCTGCAGAACACATTGTTAAGCAGGAAAGGAAGACAGAACTAAGTTTATTTTCAGCTGATTTGCTTGTACTTGTAGCTGAGTTACTTGGGCTTTCATGTAGCTCTCCCATGCAAGTACTAATCTGGTTTGCTGGCTTTTGAGATCTTAAAGGTTCCTAGCACAAGTCTGAACAAAGCACATGCAGTGTCTAGACAGAAAGCTTAATTCGCACTCAGACTGCAAAAAGCAGTGTAATGTTCTTTGCTTTTACATTTGAAAGGCTGAGCTTGCTTAAAGCTTGACTTCTAGAGCTTGAGCTCTGGCCTCCTGGGAATAACATGCGGTGATTATTAAAACAATTAAGAAAAGGTACTTGACATGGACAAAGAATACCATATTGATGATGATAAGCTGATTGAAGGTCAGAATGTCAGACCCTGGAAGGTAAACATAAATAAAAAAACTCAGTGCTCTTTCCCTTCTTTTCCACGTTGTCCAGTTACACTTTTAGAGTGGACCCAGAAGCAGCTGGTGGTTCTTGTTTGTGCCTGGTTCTACATCTGTAGATGACTGGCTTCTTTTTCCTCCATTTTGTTCAACCTAAAAGAGCAGACAGTTTTCCTCTGGAGAAACCGTCTTCCTCTGGGACAGATTCAAAATCTCCTCTGGCCCTAGAGAGATGCATTTGCTCTCCATAAGCAGGTGAGTTAATATCTGAGGTATGGCAAGGAAGAGTGGGCTTGTTGAGACTTTCTCATCTAGAAAGGTGAGAAGAAAATGAATTTCTTACAATGTCTTTCAGAGGCACAGCAGCTCCCTCATACTGAAATCTCAGACTGCACCACAAACTCATTTGGGAAACCCTGTGTTTGTTTTATATTTATGTGAAATATCTTATTCTTTTTTTTTTTTTTTTTTCTGATGTCACTGATAGTGTCCTGTGCATTTGCTAAATGCTGTGAGGTCTGTTAATGAAGAATGTGATACTTTGTAGATTTAAAGTAAAAGAAAGCATATTTTTGGTGAGCTTAGGCTGGAAGCTTATGTTGTAATTAGTGCTGGAAACTGGAAAGACCTTTCACCTTTCTTGCCCAAAGCTTGTAATTATGTTCCCAAAATTACAGTGAGAACCAGTATCCATGGACAAGAACAACTGGAGATTCCTTGGCGGTTTTCACATGGGTTGCCCTGGTACCGCAGTCAGTGATTACATCAGCTATCTTGATTTGTTTTTCTAAACCCATCCACAAGAGGCTAATGTGTAAAAACCCCAAGCCATTTCATATCATCTGACAAGCAGCCATGCAGGACTAGTGGCTTTCATTACTTATTAACCTGGAATGGCTGTGAATTGACCACATAGAGGTATAAGGCTTTGTATCACGCTGTCAATCCCTTGGGCTGCTGAGCACACCTAAATATATTTTAGTGTTCAGAACAAAGCGCTTCGCTGAAATCCATTGCTAATCCTCTACCACCACCTCCAACACATCATTAGCTGAAAAGTCAAGCTCTCATCAAATTGAGAGAAAAACAAATAAGAAACATGAGAGCACAGAATGTGGGTGAACCTGAAGGGCTGTTCAATAATTATTGTCTCAGCTGAAGAACAGGAACAGTACTTTGGAAATGAAACCACATCTCACTTGACTATTTGACTGCCTTATCCTAGGGGCCTTGGTTGAAGTTCTGACATCATTGTCAGCACTTTTCTTATTTCAGGCTCACTGAGTTTCCTGCTGTGGAAGAAAAAATGGCTAAAAAAAGAAAACTGCTAGAGCTTAAAAGCACTCTGTTAGCAGAAGCCAGCAGTGGAGGCCTTGGTTGATGAGTCATTTCACACAAACAAGTGCCACACTAATCAATGAGAAATACTATAAGGGACATTCACAGGCAGGGAAAAGGTAAATGAAAGCTATGGGGATACTAAGGGTGGAGAAAATGGGGAGGAATGTGTGCATGTGTATGCTCATGTGCTACTGTTTGGGTACGTA
>JASSUY010031878.1:0-14980 GCA_032466535.1 Forpus xanthops | reverse complement strand
ACCACTTCTTGCTGGCTTTGGAAAAAAATAAAGTGAAAATCTATTGTTAATGCCGCTCCTCGGAGAATGTATACACCCCCCCCCCCCAACTTCTGCATTAGAGTAATATCAAATCATAGCATGTTTCATATTTAAATGCACCTGGATTTATGGATGCTCATCAACCCTAAATGCAGGCATGAGACCTCATGTTTGACTGATCTCGGCTCTAGACTGATTAAGTGTTTAGGATGATCACCAGAATTCCTAGGATCTTGATCCTCATAAACCTGTTGGATTTAACAGTGGCAACTTCTACTGGAGAAATTAGGCAAGTCAATATTGTAGTGAAAGCAAGTCAGATATGCTATAATTAATTCAAGTTAACACACCCACAAGCTCCTGAAACCTCTCATTGGAAAGTGTCACGTCAGGGATGCCTGCAGAAACATCCAAATGGGAGATGTTATGAAGAACGTTAACGTTAGACTTAATAACCAGAAATAACCTTCACAAAAGCAGGCTCCACTTTAGAAACCCAGATGCTATCTTCCTGCAAAACTTACTCGTTAATATGGTCAACAAAGCAAAACACTTTCCTGTAAATCTGATTCTTTAACATTGTTTTTAACTGCAAAGCATTAAGCCTCGACATAGAATAACCGGAATGTATCCCATGGTCTACGTATGGTCTACAGTAGGAAAGGATGCCTCTGAAAATCTGAATAGCACAATGCCACTCAGGAAATGAGAAAGGATGCCAATTTGCAGTTACAACCTTCACGTGTGTTGTGCTGATTTTTTTCCTATAGGAAAGCAGTGTCCCGCATGGATATTTAACATGGTCAGGTATTTGTGAGAGAAAACTGCAAAGCAAGAGGTCTAAGGCCAAAAAAAATTGTCCTGAGACAAGAAAATTATCATTTAGGTGCAGAAAAAAAATCCATTTTGGTGTTAGAATATGAACATGGTCCAATTACTTCCATTTTTTGTTTCATGCACTGGACAAGGCTGCTGGAAATAGAGGCCAGGAAGTGATTTTGAAGCATTAGGTTGTGGAATGGGCTCATAGAACATTGCTGGAGCCCAATCAAGCTTTTTTGAGCTTGTTAAATAGTTAATTGTACAGAGAGGGAGTATAACCAGAGAAACGTTGCTAGATGCAGAGGATATTATTGCAGCCTAAATACTGTGTGTTACCCTGGTGCAATCCTGGATGAAGCTGGGGTAGATCTTGTGTGCAGCACAGCACGGATGCTTGGCACTGACTCGCTGCTCTGAGAATATTCCTTTGGGTTTGATGTTTATGTGAGAAATTTACCTCTAATACAACAGAAAGGGCCACATTTGCAACTATCCAAAATAGATTTGGCTTCGTTTGGCGATCAAACCCTGCCAGACATACGGAGAGGTAGTAAGACAGGAATGGAACTGGATGCTGAGCGTCCAGAGAACCCAGTGAGAAACAGGGCAACTTTGCCAGCAGAAAAAGCCCAGCAGCCACAAACCAATGCCACCAGCCTTCACTCCGCTGGAAGAAACTGGCTATTTGAGCAGAGATGCACATGAGAGAAAACACGCTGGTGTGTTGAGGCTGGACACGCAGCTCCGCTCTGAGCCAGCCCTGCATCAGCCACCACTTCTCCTCCCCATCCCCGGGGCAGAAACCAGTGGTTCAGCAAAAGCAGGAGGATGCTCCCACCTCCCACCATAAGCATCTGTGTGCTGACACTCCAGGCAGCCCCGGAGGAGGCAGGTTTCCTCAGGCTGGGTGAACTGAGGCTGCTCTGGAGATGCTTTGCGTTAGATAAGACTCTGCCAGCACCAAACACCCACCAGCATGGCAGGACTGGGCAACAGACATGCGTGACACCTGAGGGAGGCTGAGCAGAAAGTGGCACATCTTCTACAGGCTCTCTTCAGATGTAAACAGCACTTGTATAAGTGATGCTAAATGATACCACCCTCCCTCCACCCCTCACTCCCAGTTGCCTACTTACATTAGCATTTGCCAGCTGTCAAGCTCTTACTCAGCTCCAGTGAAATCTCCTGGATTTTCTCTGCTTTCAGTGATTATGTTGAACTGCAGGGATCCTCCTGACACTGGAATTGCCAAAGCAGCCTGGGCTCTGTCTATACACACACACACCTCACACCCTTCTTCCTAACTTGAACCAATGCAGCCCCCAGCACAGCTACAGTATTCTCCAGCAGGACACAGGAGTGACAACCAGCCTCCTCAGGACTGTCTCTTAACAGGGAGCTGAGGCTCTTTATAGCAGAAACAGCTCTCAGAGACACTGAGAGCTCTCATCATTTACCAAAGAGATAGTACAGACTTCACATCTTCAAGTGCTGTCTAAAACAGAGATGAAAACAAGCCACCTCCTGCTTTATGAGTGGCCAGGATGGCTCAGACCACAAGTCCCTGTAGCCCAATACCATGTCTGTATCACCAAATAGTTGTGGGTATCTATAAAAGAGATCAGGAACAGGACAAACACACAACAATAATTGCCTGGGGTGCTTTGATGGGCCCCAGTAGTCTGGGCTTAGAGACTTCCTGAGCCAGATGCAGTCTCTTGGTGTGCAATAGGCCCCACTGCATCACTCTCCTATAAACTCATCTAATTGGATTTTGCACCATTTAAGCTTTTGGGCACCAGAACCTCCCATGTCAATGAGTACCACAGCTGAACAATACATTGGGAGAGGAAATATCTCCCTCATTTGTGCTGACAAGGTCTCAAGCTGCATCTCAGTTCACTCTCTTCTGCAAAAGCCCCATGCACTCAGTCCAGGCACCGTTCGTCTCTCTGGTTTCCAAGCCTGAAAGAAAGCCCAGCCACAGGGTCTCACCCATATCTACCAGCCCAGCACCATTCTCTAATGGAAAAGATGATCACTAGAGGGCAGAAGGAGATCTGGACTCCAATGTGGCTCATAATAAATATGAATGACTAATAACTGGACATGGCTGAAGTTTTACCTTCTCATAGGACCCACATCCCAGCAGCAGCATCTGGACAAGCCTTTAAACATCTGCTTTACCTGAACGTACTGGAGCCACTCTGGTCTTTGGATCAGAAAACTACTGAAAAAGCAGGCATGTAGATATGAGATGTATGTGGGCACACAGATGTAGGCACATAGAAGTAGGCACATAGATGTAGGCACATAGATATAGGCACATAGATGTAGGCATACAGATGTAGGCACGCAGATATCCCTCCTTTCCACTCATGAGGCTTTTTAAATTCATTTTCTCCTGAAGCCCAATTTAGCAACCGCAGCAGAGACTTGGTACTTTTATGCAAATCCTGAAATTTAGAGAAGTGATGAGCTGAGCTGGGATTCCAAGTGAAGGCTTCCTTGCTATCCCTCCTGCCATTAAAACACCAAGCAGAGATGTACTGGTAGAAGCTGAAACTTCCAAAGTATCACAATTGAATCCTGATGAACTGGGGATGGAGAGAGGCAGCAGAAGTCGGAGCATTCACCTGGGACTTATCAAATCCGATTTAGATAATAAAGTCATTGCTAGTGAATGCCACAACCCTTGTGCTCTGATGGCATTTGTATCCTCTGCCAAAAGTTTGGGGCTCCATAAACTAATATTTTCTGATGAGAAATTGTTCTGCTGAAGGTTTCTGACTGGCTCTCCCTATCTCACAGCACCCAGATGTGGGATCACAGCCTCAGCCAGATAACACACTTCTGCACTGCGACACAGCCTGGGCCAGGCTGCAGGAGTTAATTTACTGCAAGTTACTGATAGTGTCACTGATGGTTTATCGTTCCCCGGGTTGGTACGTCTTTAATCTGATTTCAACTGGTAACAGCTTGGATCTCCTTTTTAATTGCAGGTTGCGGATAGCTGCCTGGTTATTTTTATAGGCGAAAATACTGGTGTGCCAATCAGGTCCTAAACCATCACTCAGGCAGATCATATTGAGGAACAGCTAAGATGCCATGCATGTTACCATCACAAGCATCACTGCTAATAACCGTGTACTCCATGAGATAGAATTTTTAGCAAGTTGTGTTTGAAAAACAGATTGCATTTCTGATATGCCCTGCCAATGATGTATTTAACAGAGCTGCACTGGCTCTAGTGTCTCTCGTTTGCATCCTTTTAGGGATAGGATAGATGTACCACCATCATTAGCAAACATGGAGACTGCAGGCACTTTATGAAATGAATTGGGAATCACAGGCTAAGTACTGGAATTGACAACGCAGAAACCACTGTGTGTGTCACACTATTGCTGAAAGAGTCATAGAATCACAGAATCATAGAACCCCAGACTGATTTGTGTGGGAAGGTACCTTAAAGCTCATCCAATTCCAACCCCCTGCCATGGGCAGGGACACCTTCCACTAGAGCAGGGTGCTCCAAGCCCCTGTGTCCAATGGGGCCTTGAACACTGCCAGGGGTGGGGAGCCACAGCTCCTGTGGTCCACTTGTGAATTGCATCTTTCCATATCAACATTCCAGTTATAGAAGGCATTCCACTATGTCTCCATGATGCCAGTAGGATCATGACCATGGTGAAGCGCAATAAAGCAATTTGTGGAATAGCACAAACCATCAAGTAGGTTGAGACTCTCTAAAGCATCCCTTTGCCTCTTGGAGGAAGAGACCAGTCCCTTTCCTTGTGAAACCTTCTGCTGAGCCTGCCTTGAGAGAGTCTCCTTGCAATTAAAACTGAGAGCATTTGCAGTGACAGCAAATGATCCATACATCATTTCCAGATGAATAGTGGTGTGCCTCACTCCTGGCCCCATGCTGCTGGTTCCTCAGAGACTTGGGTGCTTATGTTCATCCCCAGTCTTGAGCCACAGGCCTTTAAGTGACACATGCGAGTGAGACCGAGTCTTAAAAATGGAATTAAAATGTCTAAGTTCTTTCCCAAATATTAACCTTACCCGTCAGTTTTTCCATTCTTGGCACGTGTATTTTTACCTTTTAGTCTCATATTGCCTTTAAAACACCGCAACCAACATTTCGATAGATAAATAATTCAAAGCAAAGAGAATAGATGCTCTCTGGGAGTACCCAGCTGTTCAGCTCTCTGCCAGGACTGGGGGGAGTTGAGGGCTGTGTGTAGACCTGATTGCCCATTAAAAGGACACATTTCCAATGCTGCAATCAAAGCTCTCTGGCGAATTAAGCATTGTGCCCACGTGGAATGTGTCAGTTATTTGCCAGCAGAGGAAACACTGTAAGAAGTGAATGGGTTTTACTTTGTTCAGTGACATTACTAATGATTCATGCAGGATTATGGGTAACAAACCTTTAAAATAAGAGGTTGAGTTGTACACTACATTATGCATCTGAATTTCATGGTATATTAGTGACAGTGATTGGTAATACAATATGATGGGAAATTGCTAACATCGGAAAGAAGTTAATACGATGCACTGCAATTCCTCAACGAGACCCAGACTTTTCCTAGCGCCACCCATAATCTGCTCATTATGGTCTGGCAAAAGCAATCCCTCTTGGGGAGTGAGGGGCACCAGCACTCTGACAGCTGGTCATAAATTCCAGTCGAAGATATGCAATCCAAAACGTTCCTGTTTCCATGGATCGTTACCCAATTGTATCTCCTCTAAGAAGCAGGTGATTTTTTCACATCCTGTGACAGTTTGTTTCTGCCAGTATTTTCTCTCTCCAGATAAATCTGATGCCATCTTATGTTTTACAGCATTTCTTCCTCTTCTTGTTCTATTAAAGTGGCTGATACAGTCTACACACACGTTAACTAAACACCAGTTAATGGAGTGTAACTAGAAAGAATTGGTAAATTTACCAAAAAAAAAGTATTTCTAGGTCATTAAAATAAGTGTAAAAATGTCTCACATAAGGCATTAAAATTACGAATGTGCCCACAGATTGATGCTTACAGACTCTGGTAAACCCCATGGCCGCACATGTCTCCTCTGTCACTCCTGCTCCAAACAGTCTAAGCAAATGTTCAAACACTTTACTTGACAGTTACCTGGAATATGATGTAGGTGCTTTACCAAGCCAGTAAATATCCATCTGACCTTCCCCGCTTCTAGAAGATTTGGTGTTTCCTGAGGGAAGAGCCCATGTGAGTAGAGGAGTGTCCTGGAGTGGTGGTCCTGAAGACAAAACCCCACACATCAGTGCAGCACATGTACCAGGAGCATCACCTTTAGAAGGAAATTGAAATGCAGGGTCATTCCCAGGATGAAGTGGGAACAGCAGCCTCCATACCTTGTCCATACCCACACCAAACCCAGGTTTGCTGACATTCATCTCTTCAGCCTGCATTGCTAGAGGTGGCCACGTGCAAATGTTTCTAGCTATTCTGAGGTTATTTCTGAGCCCAGCTATCAGAGTGCTCTATGTTTAACAGCAAGAGTGTCTTGTTTTTACATTCACTCATCGCTGACACTCACCTGCTGACCAGTAGCAAAAATCTCTGCTCTGATGTTGCCCTGTGGAGCTGAAGGATTAACAAAAGGTCATTTATAAGCACCACTGCCATCAAAAGCCTCAGTGCTTGTGTGCGTCGGACCTGCCTAGGAGCAAGGGCTGATCAAGTAAGATACTGAGGTCAATGAGTCTGAGACTGAAACAAAGTCACCCTTGCACAGTCACCTATTCCCCCATGTATCTGCTCTCCTTCTACCACTGGTTTGTGCTGTGCACCCATGCACCAATGGATAAAATATCTCCCAGAACAGTTCATGCAAAGTCTCAAACACAAAGGAGTCTTCATCTCTCCTAGAGGCTTCAGTGACACCTTGAGATGGATAGAAGACAGAAGAATTGCACATCCCACCACCGTTACAGCTCAGCTCCCATGCCAAAGCAATGGCACTAAAGGCTGCATTGTTTTATTGAATCCTGCTTTTTGGTTAAGATGCTCTTGGAGCGAAGACCAAAACACTGCATGGCAAGTCCTTTGGAAACCATAGCTGAGACCCCACCAGTGGGTAGGACAGGAACTGGGTGGTAATTATGACAAGTGAATGGAAGACAGTATCTCCCTCCAGCATTAAATTCAAGCCCTGACCTTTTCCAACATAATGACTAACTCAACCTTTCCATAATAATGTGTGTGATATTTGGAGAGTATAACATATGTGTCATTTTAATTAATTGAACAGAAATAGATTCACAGAAGGAAAATGAATTAACCAATCAGCAACCACCTTTCTATCTATTTGATGTCAGAATAATTAGTTTATTCTCCTAATCTCTTGACCCCTCTAGAAACCACAACCTTGCTGCCCTCCTTGAGAATAGCAGCTCGTTTGAATAGTGCCATAATTGTGCCCTGGGTGCATAATCACCTAGTTTCATTTTTATTAAGGTAATCTTCTCCCTTATTATTATGCCTCTCTCTAAAAGGCTGATCCAAACCCTAGCAAAGACTGCAGGGCTTTGCTCAATAACGTCAGTGTACTTTGGATCAAGACCATGGCCAGCAGAATCCTTCCTCCTAGAAGATGGGGTGGTTTTATTAGCTGGAGGATCAGCACTAATTTTACTGCTGTTCTCTCTGCAGACAACAATATTCAGACATGTGTCTTGACATTGGCAGTTGCAGACTGTTAGCATCTAGCAAATGCTTAAACAAGATCACAATTTGTTCCAGAATGATAAAATGACCCTATGAAGTGAATTACACTGTGAAAAATAAATGTAGAATACTGTGTAGATGCACAAATGATTATTTCATTATCTGGCCAATGTATGAAAGACAGATACAAATTGTTCCAATCATAGAAGGATGAAAGAGTAATGAACAATGGGTTCTTGAATGAGCATAGGAAGAAAATAATGAATTGCAGTTTAAATGAAATCAGGAGTCAATGGACTGGATCACAGACTGCCCTTCAGACGTGAGAATTCGGCATCAGTTAAACACTGTCATTTGGAGAAACGTCCTTTAAGAGGAAGGAATCTAAACGGGTTGGAGAAAGAGACAAACACGATGAGCCTGGCCACTGGCTTGCTTTAGCAAGCTGAGCTGGAGCATTCCTATTCCTGCTGCTTTGTTAATTCACACAGTGATCTACTACACATGAGCAGCTTGCACTCTGCACAGTTAACAGACCATTTGTTCCTCTGCCTTTTCCCCATTTTAACCTTGCTCTTCCCTCTACTACTCTGTTACTTTGAGGCAACATCCGACTAGATATCTTACACGCAATTTGTGCACTAAGTGAAGACCAAGACACCAAAGGCTTCTGGGAAAGAAAGTGTCAGTTATTAGGTGTAACATATGTGGCAAAAGCTCTCATTTTTTTTTGTTAGAAAACTTCTGCAATAGATGGATTTCTCTTCTTTTCTCTTGTTTCACACCAATAAACCAAGAGTAAGCCAAGGATTTCTAAGAAACATGTCACATTTCATGCATCTGATCTATCCATCACATCGCACAGCATCTTGTTAGCTCTGTACTGAAGCTGCATTTCTCTTACAAGCACAGGACTTCTGACCATTTTAGCTCATTGTGCAGAATTCCTTTATACTTTATGAAGACATCTCAGAAACCAGCAGAAACTGGTTGGTTTCACAGGCAGGGCTCAAAATGTCTCATAAACCAGCTCACTCCTGCTGCTGCTCTATTCCCCAGCATCTGCCCTCCTGCACCATATACAACCGCAAGCACAAAAGCAAGAGGCAACCCTTAAATATGCCTCAGCTAAGGACATGGTGCTGTGGGATGGGCATCCTGGAGGGAAAGGTCATCCTGCATCACCTTGTGCTCAATAGCCTTAAGACATTTGAAAACAAGAAAGTCCCAAGTCCAGCAAGTGTTTGCACCTTGAAAAGCCACAGAGAGAAGGCAGCAAAGTGAAAAGCAGGGGAAATGAGGCTTTGCTTGCCTTGTGGACAAAAGTAAGTATTTATAGGAGAAAAAAATAAAGGAGAAAGGTGGCATCTCTGTTCTGTAAGTGTCCAAAAGGCCACCTGCTTCTGCCTGATTCAATGTCATCTTCTGCAAAGGGTTCTTCCCTGCAAGGTCAAAGTAAACTTCATGTGCCTGCTCTGTATGTATGAGACAACATCCATAGAACACTATCCATTGCTATATATACATATATATCTGCAGCTTGTCCAAGCAGCATCAGACCATAACCAGCAGAACCACTTCCAGCCCCTCTCTCTTCCTCTCATCAGATTGATGTTTCACCAGATCCTGATGCTAAGCACATGAGCCCATTAGAAAACTTCCCCACAATTCCATCAGGGTGCCCCATCAGGGATGCTGAAACAGGTCAAGACAACCAGCCCATCACACCACAGGTAGCCTACAGAGCTATAGGGTACCACTAATGTATATGGAGAGAGCAGGAGTAAAATACCTTTGTGGGGATATTACCTGAGCATCCAATCCAAGAAGGGACTTTCTTCATCGACTCAAAGTCAGTTCTCCTTGTCTGATGAGGGTTGCAAACCCCAAGGTATTTTGGTTGCCCTGCAAGCCTGATGCAGGGCTAAAACTGCTGCAGCTCCATGGAGTAGGAGGCAGTGCTGAGGATGGGCCCTCCTTTCCTTCTGTACTTGTCTCCTCAGAAGTGCTTTAAGGCACAGCCACCTCCATGGGCCACCTGTAGCTCCATTCCTGACAAGATCCTCAAAACAAGGGGACCCCAGCAGTTCGATGAATATCCATCCCCTGTTGAACCATTCAGCAGGAAACCCCAGCATTAGACCCAAAACCAGGCTGATTCAAAGCATTCAGTTATCACTGGCTTGCTTTCAGCTGATTTGGGGTCTCATCTATGGCATAACGTGATTTGATCTCCTCCAAACCAACCTGGTGTCATCAGTCCATTCAGTGAGATGGCAGTTCAAGCATCTGGCTCTAAAGAGCCACCCAGCCACCACCTTTGATTTGAAAGCAAACTGAAAACATCCCCTGGTGTGTGTAGCAGAGCCCTGTTTCTGTCCTACAGTCAGATCACTGCCTGCAAAGCCCACAGCACCCTGCCTGAGTGATGGGAAAGGCCCAGGAGAAACACCAGCACGTGGAAGAGGGAAAGATCCTCCCAACTCCCACTGCCCTGGCTCCAGTCCTTGCCACCCAGTTTGGTAATAACCAGCAGAGCTTTGGTCTCAAAGAAGCTTCAAAGGCTTCAGTCAGGCTGAGTGCTGCTTCAGGATGAAAACAGTGAGCAACAGTGGCAGCACTAGTATTTACACAGGAGAACAAACTGCATTAGATGATTTTGGACAGTCAGTCTAAAGCTATGATCTGGAACAGGCTCTGAACACAACCGAGACAACCCAGGCACATTGTGTTAATAGGTGGGAGCCCTGAGACAAGGCGAGAGCCCGGCTCCTTGCCCACAGCGCTGCTGCTGTCAGCTGCCTGCAGGAAGCTTTGGCCCTGCAGTGCAGAGGCAGATCTGCCTTGCTGGCATTCCCACACAGCACAGCTCATCCTCCAGAGCATCACAGCCCCGAGGTGCTTCGGGAGCTCTCCATAGGCAAACCAAGGTGTAAATTAGAGAGAAGATACAGCCCATGCTAACAGGGGAGCATCCCACACCAAGACCTCTGGTCTGGTGCTGGGTCCTGCATCCCCAGCAGAATAACCACATCACCAGAGGATGTTAACACTGGTGACAGTAGCAGCAAATGCCTAACATGGGCTTAACAGCCACTGCCCAGCTCAGTCCTGACCAGTTCTGAGCCCATGCACTGTCAGCTTCACTTTCATGATCCTGTTATTTGCATGCTGCCAGAGAGGTACCATCATCTGTGTAACAGTGCTGTGAGCTGCTCACTCACCCTGCAAGATGGAAGCTGTCTGCCCAGCTGGGCTTTCACTTGAGCTGTATCCAACGTGCCTCCCTGGCGGTGAGAGAAGCCATCCTGCTGCAGTGCTGGGCTCTGCTGCTGTGGTCTGAAACAGAAGGACAGGTCAGAGCATTGCTGACAGCATATTCCCGTCAAGGTGCTGCTGCCACATCCCTACCTGGCCCAGAGCATCATCGCTGCTGGAAAACCTGGGTAAGTTTTGAGTGGCACCAGCACCCCCCAGCCCAGAGCCCTCTTCTTGTGCTGCTCAGAGCAGGGAGTTGAAAGCAAACTGCTCAAAACTGAGTGTCACAGCCAGCTACTCAGTCTGTGCCACCAGCCCCTCTGCTGGCCAAATAAAATACCCTTGTGCATGATGCTCACCAGCTTGAGAAACACCTCAACAGGTGGGAGCTGCTTGCCAAAGGGTTGGTCACTCATCGTCATCCCCTCCATCCTTATGGATTTTGGACATAACCACAGATCCTTCCTTGCTTTGCTAACAGTGAGGGAGTGTTGTAACGGCAGCAAGGGCATGGTGGAGGTTGTAAGACTTTGCAGGAAGGAGGGGGGTGAGCAACAGCAGGAAGCCTCTTCACTGAGACTAACCCACAGCAGGAAAAAGCCCTGGAAAAGAGTGTACCACACATCACCCAGAAGTAAAACACTGCACACAGTGGGGAACACAGCATCACCTCTGCTGGGTGATGAGGGATGTAAGTGCCCACGATGGGGGAGCATTGCAGGTAGTGCCCTATGGATGTGCAGGGTACCACAGGGCTCTGGGGGTACTGCAGGGCTCTCTTGTGGCTGTGCCTTTGCTGCTCTGGGTTTGCTCCGTCCATGCCTCACCGTGCAAAGCTGCACAAGTAAATGAATGTGCCTACACAATCCAGCAGAACATTTGTCTCTGTAGCTGGCACAGAGGCTTCCACACCTCGGTGATATGCTGCGTTCCTTTGGATTCACTCTGAACGCTCCACACGCTCCCTTCAGTGTTTGTAGACTCCGAGGCAGATGCATTGGGTTGATTGTAACGTAACTCTCATAATTGCCTATACGTGGTAATGTTCTCAGTGCAAACAGATGAAGCAGACTTGGAGGCACAGACTTTGCTGTGCTACACCACGGCTTCCCACATACTCCATGTGTTTATAGAGCATGGTGCCTCATCCTGAGGAGACCTCAGAGCAGCTCCCAGTACCTAAAGGGGCTAACACGAAAGCTGGAGAGACAGGACAAGAGGGGAATGGCTTGTCCAGGAAATCCCAGAGAAGCTGTGGCTGCCCCATCCCTGCAGTGTCGAAGGCCAGGTTGGACACAGGGGCTTGGAGCAAGCTGCTCTATGGAAGGTGTCCCTGTCTGTGGCAGGGGTTGGAGCTGGAGGAGCTTTGAGGTCCCTCCTGACACAAATGACGCTGGGATTCTATGATTCTGAGTTAATATCCAATAACCACGAGCTTCAGTTATCCCATTGCTCACCACAGGAAGAATGCCCATCCAGAAGAGGGCACAGCTTCGCTGAATTCATCACCATCACTTGTCTTGCAGTGTTACATTTGATTAACTGTTTCCCTCAACTTGGCTGGTTACAAAACACTTGCAGGAGATTTTGAAGTCTCATAAGAAGAAGAAAGTCAAACTGAAACTGCACCCCTCACAGTACTCAGTGAGGAGCCTAGGCATAGCCTTCATCATCTGCAGGGCTCGCAATGCAGGAATCAGAGATGCTCAGTGTGCACTTTCAGCGCTTGACATTTCCCGACTCCTACACCTTTGTTTTTTCCTTTTTTATCATTCCACATTAACACTTTTGTGTTATGGAATATTTATGAGGCGCACCACATGCTTAATGGATTTCCTCCTTTATTTTCAGCTAGCCTCAATTACTACAGGACTCACAGTATTCAATATTAAATCCATCAAGGATTCCCAGGCTTAATATCACTACTGCTTTAAATGAGACGGGAAATCTGGACATCAGACTTGCAAAAACAAAAGCTGTGTGGGATCAGTGCAAGCAGTTCAACAGCATCCTTCACATTAACAGCATCCTTCACATTAACAGCATCTGGAAGTAAACTCCTGTTAGTTGAACCAGTTCTGAAGCTCTGAATTCCAAAGTCTCTGCCTTAAATCATAGTCATAGCTCCCCACAACAGATACCAACCCAATGTCCTGCAACCTGGGGACACATGAGCAAGGCAAGATGTCAGATGGGTTACAGCTGGCCTTGGCACTCCAGTGGTACCCAGACCACTCATATTTACATATCCTCGTGGGAGTAAGAAATCAGCTGAAGACTAGGCATGTGGTATGGTATATTTGCTTAGACCTCATTTGCTGGGCATGAGCGGCTTGGCCTTGTGCTGTCAGCACAATTAGATGCAGATGAATCCTCACCATTCCTCATCCCTGTCATGTCTTAGTGCACTGGTAAACCTCCGAGCATGTGTGCAGTGTGAGGGGTTGTGGCACTGGAGCAACATGGATCATCTTCAGCGAGGGAATGCTCTGCCCGATGTGATTGATCAGCTCTTGCTGCCGACTGACACGATCTCCCAGAGCTCTCCTATGTGTTTGTTTTTATAGAAGTCATTCCTCCATACCAACATTTCCTCATTACCATCTTCTGCATACACATGCACAAAAGTTAACCCTGAGTGCTAACAAAAGCAGCAAATCTTGCTCCTAATGAGACCACTGCAGCCCCATATAAATCAATTTGATTGTGTGAAGTAACAGCACAACGTTTAGTGCCATTTAGCTGCAAGACGTGCACTGAAAATAAACGTGAAGGTGCAAAGACAAGCTGATGCTTCACAGGATACAAAACATTCAAACCAGGAGGGGATACTTTCCTGAAAGACCCTTAGAAGCCTTCAAGGCCAGACCTTCTTGGGTATTCATCAGCGCAGATCCAATGGGATCAGCAGAGCACATCAAGCTTTCCCCATAGATGATGTGACTCTGGGTATTTACTGTCTGTTAATGGCCAGCATCCCTGAGCTGGTGCCTGGGAAGGAACCTCAGCACCCTCCCCTCTCTGCATTCCCTTTTCCAACTGCTTGAAGCGAAGCCTCAGCACCGGTAGTGTTTGACTCCTCATATTTCTTCTGCTGTCAGGCTCTGTTGCAGCAAGGGATCTCAGGACAAGCCTAACTCCCAGCTACAGCTCTCCTCCTTTGAAGATAATAGGTCATTAGACACTTGAAGTCAGATGTTTTTCCTCTGTTGGTAAAAAGGGTCCTTAATACCTCCAGGTTTAAAGGAAAATCTTGCCAAATTTGTATTCCTCGTCATGCAAAAGGCAGAAGTTGCACGTTGAAGAGTGGAAGGTAATTTCCCCTTCTGTGCTCAGCAACAAAGAAGAGTGCCGGAGGCTTTCCAACAGCTGATCCATTTTGGTGCTTCACTGACAAGGTTAAAATAGTCACAAATATACTGTGCCACCCTTGGAACAGAGGGGTTTTTTGCTCCTATGTACCTAATGCCTACCAAGATGTTAGTTTAAAGAAAAAGCATTTGATAATCTGTGTTTGTGATGGGTGGCGGAGTCCCCGGGTGGGAAGCAGAAGGAATTCAAACATGGGCTAAATTCTATTTGATTTCCAACTACATAAACATATAAAACAATCAAAGTAAAACTGATGGTGCAGGAGCAGAGCTGGAGGATGGCACATCACTCCCATGGGGAGTCTGGGAGGGAAACAGGGATTTTGGGGTGTCACAGGCTGGACACAAACTACCCTGAAACAGCTCCAATCTCCTCTGTAAATCCTGGGTGCACAACTGGTCAAAACGGGGTGACATCAACTGCAAAAGCACATCTCAGATAACCCTCTGCACCCCCGGGTGCATGTGGGTCCTCTCGGCAGAGCTAACGCTGCCTGCTGTGACAGTGCTGGAGCGTGGTACTCAGCATCTGACTGAATCCAGATGGGAGTCTGAGATAAACTACAAAGGAGACATGATGTCTAAATCTGCACATGAAAAGAAGAAAGCAGAAATAAAGAGATTGATCTGTGTTACAGTGTTTCTGCTCAAAAATAAGAAAGGTTGCTGCAAAATCACAGAACCTCAGCCTTGTTTGTGTTGGAAGGGAACTCAAAGCTCCTCCAGCCCCAATCCCTGTCACAGGCAGGGACACCTTCCATAGAGCAGCTTGCTCCAAGCCCTGTGTCCAACCTGGCCTTCAACACTGCA
>JASSUY010031877.1:0-29029 GCA_032466535.1 Forpus xanthops | reverse complement strand
GCCGAAAAATCCAAAACACAGTGCTCACCAGCTACTGCTTAAAGAAAAAATAACTGCTGCTGCTGAACCCATGACAGTCATAAAAATGTTTGTAATTGGAACTTATTGCAAAAAATGCGTAACTGCAGCACATTGGAATGTATTACTGTATATGTAAGAACAATTTTCCAGCATAGTTATGCAGCAAAGTATTTTCTTTATTCTAGTTTATTTCTCTACTTGCAAAATCACACATCTGTGTGTCATTTTGTCAGTTTTTGGCATGCATATTGTCAGCCTTTTGCCTGAATATTTCAGTAACAACTAATCAAAGTGAAATCTCCCGTTCATCTTACTTATTAACTAATTATCTAATGCTGTGCTGATATCAGTGACAATTTTTAAAATAAATCTGGAAACAATGCAACTAAATCAGAGGGAAAAACATACAAGAAAGTTGAATAAGAACTGAAGTGTTTGGCATTAATGGTCTGCGTGCTGCCACTTCAGGCTTCACATGTATTCCAAAACACTGATGAGACTGACTATTGATAATTAAAATCAGAAAGATTGTGGATTGTATGGATTATATAGCAGAAGAACAAGAAAACTCATTCACAGTTTACAATAAAAAGGTAAGGTACACAAACAAAGGAAGGCTTTTTTTTAATGTTTCAAATTGTACTGGATTAATTGAAAGAATTAAAAATAGAAGCAGCTTTCATTCTTTGAGTTACCATTTGGGGCCCCTGAGTAAAGCTGATGATGTTTCAGGACCAAAGAAAATCAATAGTGTGCCACTTTCAATACCTATTGAATGCTATGCATTTAATAATGCAAAAAAGAGAGCTTGCTGCTACTCTTCCAAGGTTTTCCCTTTTGTCAGAGAAGCAGCCAGGTTCAGTTGCCTGTTGGGTATTCCTTTGTACACTCGCCCTCAATGAATTAAAATGGCTTCTTCTCAAACAAAAGAAACAGCCCTCAAATTGCAGGGCAAGATTTTTTGATAGCCTTGACGTGAACCACCTCAAAGATGAGAGTCTTCGTTAAAAAAAAAAAAATGAATAAAGTCTTTCAAAGGTGTTTTGGATTAATATTAGTTGACCTTGAAGATAGAAAGGGAGTTCTAGTAGTGCCTAAATGCAAGCAACGATGATTGTGCGTGCTCAAGGACTTGACCGCCATTTTTACTCAGAGGAAGCTCCTGAAGAATGAGAAAAGTAATTTTTGGAAACGTATATCTTAACAGTTGTTCATTGCAGGGATGAAATTTTTTCCATCTCCTGATCTGGGCTCAGATATGTGTTTGCTTCCAGAACATGCATCACAGATGGCGCAGACTAATTGGGGTGGAGGGCAAAGCCCCTATGTGCTCTTGAAATGCTGTGTCTTGTCTGGAGGTTAAGGGGGCAGTTGCTGTAGCACAAGCATCCTCAGGGCTGATGTCAGTGGTGACAGCCTCCCCGGGTTTGCCTGCTGGTTGTGATGCAAAGCTGAATGGCTATAGATGCCATCTAACACACTTCTCTCCAGTCATATCCCTCTAGCCCTCTGTCTAACTCAGCCACCAGTGTGTGTTTGCATGGATGGGTCCTATAGTGAGCCCTGCAGCAGCCCCGGCAGATGCAGAAGCAGCATTTAGGGATTATGTCAGCTTTGCTGTGCCAAAGCAGTTTTCTGTTGGCTGCCATTTCATGGGCTTGCATTTTAATCATAGAATCATAGAATGGTTTGGGTTGGAAGGGACCATATGATCATCTAATTCCAACCCTCTGCCATGGGCAGGGACCTCCCACTAGACCAGGATGCTCAAAGCCCTATCCAGTCTGGCTTTGAACACTGCCAGTTTTGTGTTTCTTTACCAGTGTTGCTGCAAGTACACCTCCAGTAGGCTGCTTCCTCCTGCCTTTTCTGAGTGTCGGAACTTTGGAGGGCAGATTGGCCCTCAGGGAGATGCAGATTGTTTCCTTGCACCAGCCCTGGAGCAGAGCTGTAGTAATGTAGCAAAGAAAAAGTCTCAGCAGGGCTTGTCTCACTTTTCTGTCTGTCCATACCTCTCATGCCAGTGCTCTGAACAGTTACTGTTCTGGATGTCATTGCTTGCAGATTAGGGAGGAAATGGAAACCTGTTTACAATACTGTGAGCAGTTGAGTTGCACCATGCATCAGAGTAAGTGCTGCTGAGGAAGGGGAATACAACAGGACATCTGACTAGACACCCTCTAATCTGTCTTCCTGTTGTTAAAGCTGAGATGTGACATACAGTAAAACCATACCTGGCAGCTGGGTTTTCTTGTCATTCTGAGGGATCTGGGAAAGTGACTGCAATGACACAGAGAGATGCCAATCAGAGCTTTTGTAGAGCCACAACACGTAATTTGTGTTGTGTTTTTTTCATCGTACCATCAATAATCATCACTCATGTTCAGTCTTATGTTCTCCATATGCAGCTACACTGAGTTATAACCAACCCTTTTGTTTGCTCTGTCATCTTCTCTCATTTCTTACCCTCACTCTGCTTCTCCATTTAAGCAGTAGGCAGCCATAGGTGAATTGCTAAGGGTGTTGGCCGTGCTAAAAATATCCTGAAAATACCTCCTTTTCATCCTGAGCAGCAGTAACGAAGCAGAACTGTCGTGCGGCAGGACCTCCCAAAGAAGGAGTGCTAAAGATGAACAGCATGTACTGTTTAAAATGGTCATTTAATCATAGGGTTAACTGACATTAATAAGCAGGATGTTAAAGGCTTTTTAATGGACATGTGAAGTAGCACAAGGATTAAGCTGACATTTTCTCATGTCTATGAGCAGAGGTGGCCTTTTTGCTGTATCATGTTCATGTGTTGTAGAGAGAAGACAAATGGCCTACAACGTTACTCTCCTCGCGCCACATCCATCTACATTTTAATTACAAAGGTCAGGTCCACTTGTATGATAATTAAATTTTAATAAAATAAGAATAATTTATAACATTCGAGTCCACTTGTAGTTGAGCAGGATAGCTATCCCCCACACAGCTTCGTTATGCAATATAGTTTATGCATGAGTTTAGGCTTTTCTGCAAGATGCTGAAATCAACATTGTGTGTTAGGGATGTGGATACTTAATTTAGGCACTGGATTTGAAAATTGTGGCTTGCAGAAATATATGCAAAAATATTGCCAAAATAAGCGTTCAAAACCTCATTTCAATGTGCAGCTGCTTGTAAGCAAATCAGGATATATTGGGTAAATTTACTGCATCTTTTCTCACCCACAACAGTGAGATAGAAGTTGCAGATTTCGGATGAAGCCTCAACAGATCTTTAAACTCCAGCCAGGACTCAGCAGAAATCCATCAGGGAGGGCAGGTCTGCTGCTTAGCCTGATCTTGTCTCCACTGCTATGAGCTCTCTGATGGAGGGAATGTTGTTGGGATCACCCAGCTCCCACCTACTGCAGATGGATTAATTAGGATTGTGTATCAGCAGCATTGCATTCTGGCGTGTCAGCAATGGGTTAACTCAACTTTTAATGTCTTCAGAATACTTTTAACAAATGAACTAATTTAACCTCACAATCCTGCAGGGAGAGAGGAACTGAGGGGGAGAGTCAGTTTGACTGTTTTCTGGATAAAGGAATACAACTGGGGGTTTCGATATTTTTCTCGGCAAGAATCAATCGTTGTCTGTTTTATACTTCACATGACATCACCAGTCACTTAGTGCTCTAAATATCATATTTATACAGTAGATAAAGAGATTCAGAGCAGCTCTGCAGAGAAGGACTTTGGGGGGTTGGTCAATGAGAAAATGAACATGAGCCAGCATCTGTGCACTTGCAGCCCAGAAAGCCAACCATATCCTGGGCTGCGTCAAAAGCAGTGTGACCAGCAGAATAAGGGAGGTGATCCTGCCCCTCTACTCTGGTCTGGTGAGACCTCACTTGGAGTACTGTGTGCAGTTCTGGTGTCCTCAACATCAGAAGGACATGGAACTCTTCGAAAAAGTCCAGAGGAGGGCCAAGAGGATGATCAGGGGACTGGAACACCTCCCATACGAAGATAGGATGATAGAGTTGGGGCTGTTGAGCCTGGAGAAGAGAAGGCTGCGTGGACACCTCATAGCAGCCTTCCAGTATCTGAAGGGGGGCTATAGGGATGCTGGGGAGGGACTCTTCATGAGGTACTGTAGTGATAGGACAAGGGGTAACGGGTTCAAACTTAAGCAGGGAAAGTTTAGATTGGATATAAGGAAGAAATTCTTTACTGTAAGGGTGGTGAGGCACTGGAATGGGTTTCCCAAGGAAGTTGTGAATGCTCCATCACTGGTGGTGTTCAAGGCCAGTTTGGACAGAGCCTTGGGTGACATGGTTTAGTCTGAGGTGTCCTTTCCCATGGCAGGGGTGTTAGAACTAGGTGATCTTAATGTCCTTTCCAACTCTAACTATACTATGATTCTGTGATTCTATACCGCAGCAGGACATCTATGCTCCTTCTAGCTTGCTGTCTGTAATAAATCATCAGGTTTTACCTCTACTTTCTCCTCCAGCTGGGGTGATGCTGGTCCCTGAAAGGAAGACGGAGGATGGGTTTGAGGAGCACTTCGGCTTGAACTACTTGGGACACTTCCTGTTGACTAACCTCCTCTTGGATAAGCTGAGGCAATCAGGAACGCACAGTCACAATGCTAGGATCATCACTGTCTCATCAGCCACCCATTATGTAGGCAAATTGCACCTGAGCGACTTACAAAGCAGGTACTGATCCATTTTTGGTGTTCACTGATCTGTATTAAGAGTGTGCAGATTAATCTCCAAAAGAATCGTTACTGAATACTCAATGTGGGTTTTCTTTTGTTGCCTCTTCTGTTTTTTTTTTTTTCTTAATTAATGGGGATTTTCAAGGAATTCCTTAATATCTTTCAAGCTTGAACATAGCTTTCAGCCTTCAGTCAAAGGTGCAAGTAATTTGGAAGCTTATGAACTGTGTCTTATTCTGAACCTTAAAAGACCGCTTTCCTTTCTGGTACTTATACTGCAGTAATGGTTGTAGTGCAGAGCCTGAACTCATCACTGCCTAATCAGTGAAACTCAGTAACTGGGATGTTTTCAAATGGCTTGGGCAAATGCTAATAGACTTCATTCTTAAGTGAATGCATAGGTAGAGGCCCTGATCCTGCCCTCATATGCTTGTGGCTGCTGCCTCCCTGCCTGCTGCACATAAGACTGCTGACTTGGCTAGCGGGGAGGCAGCTTTACCCAGCCCACATGCTGCCTCCTGCTCCTTCCTCCCTGGCAGCTTTGCTCCTGGCCTGTGACTCCTGGCACACTGTTACCTCTTCCCTCTGCTTCTCGCCTCTGCCTTGTCCTGCACTGCCCCTGACATCCTGGTCCTCCCTATTGGTATCCCTCATAGCCCTTCTCCAGCTTCCCCCACTTTAATCCCAGCCCCAGGCTGTGTCATCCCTCCCACCTGTGGTGCTTGTTTGCTCACACATCAGCCCTGTGATTCACTGCAAATGCTGGAGCCCTGGCTCTCTTATCTGTGTCACCCAAGAGCTTACCAGGATCCAAGTGCACAGACAATCTGTTTTTTTTAACCCAATAAGATGGGTTAAATGCATCATTGTTTTTTGTCTGACTACTTTAGGAAAACTGTGTGTCAAAGTCTATGGGATATGTCTAACATGAGGAAGATATCAAATGATGCAGTAAATGTGTCTGGTGTCATACAGGAGCTGTAGGGTGTTTTTCAGTTAATTGAGGAATGGGCAGGATAACCAAGACATATTTCAAAAGTTCCATTTCAAATACAGGTACATTTCAAAAGTTCCTCGTGAAGTCACATGTGGCAATTATGCACCTACTAACAGGTTCCAACAGAGCCTCTCTTCTGAGGGGCTCCAGGGAGTTTCTGCCTGCATTGGTCCAGTCTGAGTTTTGCATCATTTCCATGGAGAAATTCTGTCCCCATCTTTTGACAGGGACTTTCACACGTGTTCATGGGCACCTGGCCTGAAGTTTTGTTTTGGAACAAAGACTGAAGTTAGAGGGCTGGGCTGTTTCCACTGCAGACATTTTACATATGAATGCTGCATTAAGCATGTCAAACTTTCTTTTTAGCTTGTGATTAGATACTATGGTGTCAGTTTTATTACAAGCACCTTGTTTAAACTCTACGGGGTAGTTGCAGCTTAATCTCTTGCTTGTAAAACAGCCACAGGAAATTACTCTACTCTTCACTCGATGTATGTATTCATTATTTCTGATGGGCATATGCTGGATACCACCCTGAAAGGGGGCTAAAAGGAGTGTAATTAGTATTTCTTTGGGCTAAAGTGCAGAATGCAAAATTAAATATGGATGTTCTATGTCTCTAGATAACAGTAGTTTCCTTGATTATAGCAAAGTCTTGTGTTGTGCCTCTTTAATTTAGGATCATCCTTACCTTTGATTCACCATTATTAACTCATATTCTAAAGGAACCAGAAATGTTTCAGTTAGGAGAGTTATGGTTGGGTATGAACATGATCGATCTGATGTAAAAAATAAAAGCATACCAGTGAGATTGACATGCAACTTTTCCACCCAAAGCTGCTCTTTAGATTTCAACTTTACTGGTGTAGGAAGAGCCATAAAGAATGGCAGACTTTGTCTGTCTTTACCTGGTCTTTCCCACGTGGATGCTCTGAATCCTGCAGGGGCAGCAGTGGTGCGTGCTTTCCAAGCACACAGGCACACTGGTGGAACCCAGAAAGGGCTGTAGATTCAGATCAAAAACTTTTCCATGGTTCAGGTGGAAGAAGATACTCCTGGTAGTTTTTTTAGCCTATTGTCAATAAGCCCCCAGTCAGGTGAATAGTTAGTTATTGCTTAAATGGTGCTGATAAAAACAGTGAGACCCCTTCCACATTTAAGTGTGTGCCTACAGCATGAGTGGGTAGTTTAGCAACCAAGCCTGGAGGAGTGTTGTGGGGTGACACACAGGCATTGCCTGCTTCACAGGGCCTTGGAGACGCCTGGTGATTCAGAGTAGCACTGAAGAGCTTTAATGGATGTGGTAAAGACACCCATGGTAAGCACTGTGGTATGATAGTGTTCCACAAATTGCCACCATTTCCCAGTGATGCCATCCCTCATTTTTGCCACTTGTGTGAATGGGAAATCTTTCTAAAAACTTTACAATGGCTTTTTCCTTATTTTGAATTGCACTAGTTGGCTATAATTCGTTTAACAACTTGGGTATATTTTCCCAGATTGGCTAGTCCTGACCTTGCAGGAAGTCAGCAAAACAACATGGAGTCATTTATTCACAGTGGAGAAATGGAGCTGTACTCTGTGCTGGAAAATGTACTGGTGGCTGCAGACTGAATTGTTTGCCATGTTCTTGTCCCATTATTCCTAGGTTTTGGTTGACCTAGTGTCCAAACTGGAGGTGAATGATAGTGGCCAAGGAGAGATTCAACCATCAAATATGTCAGAGAAGGAAAGGCAGAAGACGTTCTTGACATAAAGTAGACAGTAAACTGAGGTTCTCTTCTCTGCTTTACC
This sequence comes from Forpus xanthops, assembly GCA_032466535.1. NCBI lineage: Eukaryota > Metazoa > Chordata > Aves > Psittaciformes > Psittacidae > Forpus > Forpus xanthops. The sequence goes on along the minus strand of JASSUY010031877.1, from coordinate 21,522 downwards.
ACAGATTTTTCTATGGGATCATTCTCCCACTTGGGAGATTCTGAGTTGTCAGTCACAGTTGTAGCCATCACTCCCTATTGCTTATACTTGCTGCTCAGAGATCTGCTCTGAAGTCAGATGTCACCCATATCACGGTGACCACAGGGCAACAGCATAACAAAAAATTATTGGGAAAGTCTGTCCCATGAACAGTATTAAATGAAGGTCTGTCCCATGAGCAATATTAAATGTTTTACTGTCTTCCACCTTTCCTCTTTGGCTTGTTTTCTGCCATTTTACCAATCTGATTTATCCTATGATTCTCTTCTCAGCTCCTGTTGGGCAGGACGGTTAATTTAATTTTTTAAATTTCTTTTCCTTGCATTTTACATTTCCTTGTTATGTCTCTGTTTATGTCTACCTACTCAGTTTCTCTGTTCACAGTTTTGTCTTCACTCTTTTGAACTTTTTTATCTCCATTGTCTTTTCCCTCCCTATGTCATCATTTTTTTTTCCTTTTTTTGGGAGAGGAAGGGATGTAGTATCTTATTTCTGCTCACCTGTTAATTGCCTCCTCTTCATCTACCTTCCTCCTATCTTCCTCCCTTAGCCATAGTCCTATTTCTCCCCTAAGAATGAAATTTCTTCCTCTTGTTGCCTATCCTCTTCACCCTCACCAGTAAAAGAGACACAGCATGGGTACTTCAAGGCAGGACAGAGCTTGTTCCAAATTGCCAGGTCATAGCTTGTTTCATGTGTGTTATTGAAAATGCAAACTCACAAGAGCAATGACTGTTCTCCCAGTTCTTTTGCTGAAGGATATATGAAGAACATCAAACACCTTTGTGGTCTTTTAGATCCAGGCCATTTTCAACAGCAATCACATGAGTCGACAAGGTTATCCCTAAGGCAAATCATTCTCCTTCATCCCTACTTTGAATATGACTGTTTTTAAGGAGGTGAGAGTTTAACAGAAACGCTATCTGCAAGCGTTTCAACAGTGATGATTTCAGCAGTTACATGATGAGCATAGTACACTGTGGACTCTACTAGCATAGTTGGAATGTTTCTTTTTATTCTTTTGCCTGACTTAAGTAATACTTTCTAAAGTGAGAGGAGAATAAAATATAGTCATGAGAATTATGGCTGTCTGGTTTTAGCAAAAGCTTGAAAAACGTTGTGACATCCACTTGAGTTGAGATAGACTTGAACACTGCACTGGAGTTCATGGTGCTCTTACAAGACTGGGATGGAGGGTACTCCTTTGAGTCCTCTACCCAGTGAATGAAGAAGAGATTTTAGGAAAATTAAGAAAAAAAAGGCCCTATTCCCTTTCTCAGCCTATTGGTCACACCTGAGTATTCTTCTTTTCCCAGAGGTTAGCATCTTTATGTGTTCTGTCTAGCTTTTTCTCCATGACTAACTATTCTTTTCATCATCCTCTCTTTATGCATGACAAATGGACCCTGTAATACTGTGAATCACAGATCTATGAATTCTTCAGCTGCAGTAAAACAGCTCCTTCTTTGGTTCATGTCTCTTGTATATTCAAGACCAGTTAGTCACACTTCTCTTTCCTCTGCACTTCAACTGCTGAAGAGCTGGTATCTTCTGTAACTCTCCAGGCTGGTACAGTCCTCGGATAATTTCTGGATTTTTACTCTGTAGCCCTAGTTCATGAATCATGTCAGAGACAATAGAGATTGAAAGAGAGGAACTTCAAAAATCCCAACTGCCACATCTGCATACCAGCTGGTGTAAAATAGGGTAAACATCTCTGCCCAGGACCTGGGAGGATGCTGAGGAGACCAGGCAGTTCCAGTTAGTCTCCCCTGGTAGGCAGTTCATAAAGGCTGTAACTGGAGGTGTTGCGTACTGATGGGAAAATTTCCTAGCAAAGTTTCTGGAGTTCTTTTGTTCTTGGATGGGTGATGTCCTTCATCTTCACTTCTTGCATGTTTGTTGATAAATGAATGATTAAATTTGCTCAGACAATTGAGGATTTTGTCCCATTAACATTGCTGAGATTTTGAAAATATTTCCCATAAATAGCAGTGAAAAGTTAAAATATCAAATTACTTTTGGAAAATATTAATCCATTTTTCAGACTAAATACTTTGATTTCAGTGATTTCTGAATATTTTATTTCTAATTTACTTGCAATTATCCTTATGAGTAGATTGCCATTTGTGTTTTGAAGCATATTGTTAGTGAAACTGAAACTCCAAACCTTTAATTTCTAAATCATCCTGCTGAAGTAAGATATCTCCATCAGTTTCAAATTAATTTAAAAAAAACAAAACAAAACAAAAAAAACCCTCAAGACGAAACTCCAGACATTTGTTTAAAATCAATTTTTTCACTATGAATGGTTTGATAAGCCAACATTTTTTTCACTGGAAAGGGTTTTCTTTTTTTTAATTCCCAATTGGCTCCTCTGGTGCCTTTTTATTCTTCAATTCAAGCAAACCCAAGCAGGCAGCTGTTGTAGCATAGCACTATTGTTTTATTTCCAGACTTTCAAATAATGAAGGAAAATTTGTAAAAGGAAGTCAGAGGCATTTCATGTATTATCCTTTTATTTTAGTCAGTACTGAGTCTTTCACAGTAAAATATAAAGAGCTGTGCCATTGGTCTGTTCTTAATAAAATGCTGTGAAACCTACAGTAATTGTAATCATAACAGATTTTTGTCGACCATAAGAAAGATACATGTTACAGATTTTATTTTTACTCAAGGAATTTAACGTTTTGTTTGAGTTGTATTTTTTAAAGCAGCTTCCTCACAATGACTTCTATTATATATTCTGGTTCTGTTTGCAAGATAAATCATGTTTCCTTGACAGGACCAAATGCCAACTGCAGCACACTACTATTTTCAGTTAAGTATGCTTTTCCTGCAGCAGATCACTGAGTTTTCCTGTCTATAGTTAGGTGAGAAGTGTTCAAATGCTTAATGCACATACATAAGTGTATGTCAGCCCTTCTTTACAAAATGCTTTCTGTATGCGAAAGGATTTGCTGTGTTTGCAGCAATTAGCATTAATTTCAAAAATCCACTTTTTGGCCTGGAAAATGAGTGTATTAGGGAAGACACTATATTATATGAATTCATTAAATTATTCATTAACTAAATTATATAAATTAATTAAAAAATATGGGCCTTTATATCAGCAGACCAATTCATCAATCCAGTTTTATGTTCATATGCAGCGTTTTCTGCATGTTGCAGGCCACAGGTGATCCCTATCCATTTCTGCAATCAGTAATGGAAATATGCACATCAGGATGTCAACTTTACAAAGCTTTGATTTTACATTTATTGGTGTATTTTCATTCTGTCTAATCAAAATACTTCTAGGGCTCATAGGTTTCTGAAGGACAATAGCAGAATTGGCACTGCTATCACAAAAGTAATGCCAGACTTTAATGTATTCAGGAAAATTAAATGTAGATTCTCTGGGTCTCACAATGGTAAATTCCTTCTTGTCTAAAAGGATTTAATGGTCTTAACAAAAACTTACTGACAGGGGTCAACGATTTCATAGGAGGACACACTGTTTCACACTAGGTCAAAATTGCAGCGTATTTGGGAGTATGTGGTATATGAGTGTTCCTGCTGCTTAGCCTTTGCCTGCACAGTGGGTTGAGTGGGAAAAGTTAGCCCTATGTGGCACACAGGATGGTGCATCTCTGTTGTAGTTTAGCCTCAGCTGGCAACTAAGTACCACGCAGCTGCTTTTTCACCCCCCAGATGGGATGGGGAGAAGAATGAGAGAAAGATAAAACCCTCCAGTTAAGAACAGTTTCATAATTGAAATAAGAAATATAATTTATAATTAATAATAAATAATAAATAAATAATAAAAAAGAAAACACAAGTTATACACAATGCATTGCTCACAACTTGCTGACTGATACCCTGCCAGATCTGAGCAGCGGTCAGTCCCTTCTGGGTAACTCCCTTCAGTTTATACACCAAGCATGATGTACTGTGATATGGGATATCCCTTTGGCTGTTTTGGTCAGGTGTCCTGTATCTGCTCCTTCCCCTGTTCTTGTGCCCCTCCTCACTGGCAGAGCATGAGAGACTGAAAAGTCCTTGATCAGGGTATGTGCTGCTGAGCAACAGCTGAAATACTGGTGTGTATCACATTGTTCTCAAATTGAAGCCAAAACACAGCATTGCACCAGTACTAAGAAAAAGTTAACTGTATCCTAGCCAAAGACAGGACAATCTTGTAGATGTGCTGTTTTCCAAAACGGCAAACTGGTTCAGTGATAATTTTAAAGTTAATTTACTGCACTGTGTCAGAGAGAAGGCAAATGGGACTTGAAGACAATGCAGAGTGGAGATAGTTTGTCAGCCTGGAGAGAGTAAGCTCAGTTTAACATCTTCCAGTCAGTAAAAAGACTCATTAAGGCTGAGTCAACCTTAAAGGTTTTGGAGTTCTCAGGTTCTGTGTGATTATTCAAAATCATTTTAGCATTCCTTTCAATTGCTTGAACTACCACCACCCTCACAGTACCTTTTCAGTGGAGTTCTTCCAGCTGCTTGGTGTAGCTGGGGAATCCTGGTACACATACTGGTAAATCCCTGGAATAACATGTTAAGAGAAACAGTCAAAATGATCAGCCCGCCTTCCACAAATTCCCTCTGGGTTCAGTCTGCTGTTGCTCTTGGTTCTTCACAACCACACATCCCTGATCTTGCCATGTGTGTTACAGATCATGAGGTGCAGTGGAGGGAGACAAAGGCAGATTTCTGCCTTAAGCATCAAATGATAACTCAGCCTTTTCTCTGCTTCCCATCCTAAACCTCTTCTTTTAGTGGAGAACTGTTCAAAGTCTGTTCAAAAGTAGATCAAATATTTGAATACTGAAACCTGTGAAGAAAACTTGGTCTTTTGATTAAATCAAGTTCATTATAAAAAAAAAGTGAGTTTTATGAAAAATGTGCTTTTTAATAAAATAAATCACTGTAAAAGTAAGCTATTTTAGCCCCCAGGAGTTCTTATGTAGCTGTAATTTCGTTGCTTCATTTCTTCTCTTTACACTGTATGTCAGGTACTGTGGTTGCCCTGGTTTCTTGTCATGGGAGGTAAAGAGGGGCTGTATATAGCACTGTTTCAGCCTCCCAAGAAGGACATAGAATCATAGAATCACATAATAGTTAGGGTTGGGAAGGACCTTAAGATCATCTAGTTCCAGCCCCCCTGCCATGGGCAAGGACACCTCCCACTAAACCATGCCACCCAAGGCTATGTCCAACCTGGTCTTGAACATGAAGTCTTATGTGTGGATAAATGTTCAAACCCATTTTAGTGAACTACCTACATGATTGGATTTGACTATGCAAAGTAAAGATAACGATGAAATGGAAGATCTGCACAGGAACAATCCCTTCAACAATCCCTGGCTCGTCACTTAAATCCCCCTAAGAAAATGTTCATTTTGCTAAGCTTCTCTTTTTGCTTGTAGACCAAGGGGCACTGTGACTCAGTAGCTTTCCGAGAAACTCAAGAACTCTAACAGTGATGCAAGCTATGCTTGCTACGCTATGGCTCTGCAGAAATGCCCAAATGAAAGTATTGTCAGTTTTCCTTGAAATCTTTCAGTTCTCAGTATAAAGGGGTGGGAGGGTGTTCAGTAGCTGAATTGCCACCAGTTTAGCCACCAATCAACCAGTTTTCCAAAGCAGCAGTATCTTTTAATTAATTTTTTTCAGTGATGTCTGGGCAATGCAGGTCTGTGGTTGTGTGTTAGCTTATTAGGGTTTGGACATGAAATTTCCTGTCATTTCCTGGAAAGCCAAACCTGCTGGACTTCATTAGCTTCTGGTGTGTTTGCAAGTGGCAGATATCTCATGTGCTTCTGGCTATGTGATGCACCTTCTCAGAAAACACTTGGTGTGCCATTACAGACCTCTGTTTACAGTATTCCAAATTGACAAGACTGGGAAATCTATAAAACAAAACCAAAACCATCTGTAAGGCTAAACAGTAGAGAAAGTGATTGCTGTCACTGTCTCTTATGGTACTTCGAAATAACCACTTTGCAATGCTGGCTGTTGGACCACTTTTTATGTTACTTGTTTCTTGCAGGGTTTTTTTGCTTGCTGAAGTTGGCTTTTTATGTTCCTTAAGTAAGACACCCCTTTCTTCACAGAGCCCTTTCATACACTTACTTAAATCCTGCATCTTTTCTGACAGCATCTAAGGGCCACTGTTGATGTACAGTTTCACACAAACAAAAGCATTTCCTGCCATGTCTAGGCTATTAGTAATTTCATAGGTGCGGAAAACCTCCGCAGTTTAATCTCTCCTGTACCTGTTGGCATTTCAGCTGTATTTCTTCTTTAACCTGGAAAGGTCTTCCAGCAGAGGGGAAGGATTCTCATGTCTGTTTTTAACAAATAGATGGCTTTAAGAACTTGTTCCTTGTCTTAACCCGTGTACTGGGAGTTAGTCACTTTTACCTCTCAGTCTGAAGCTGTGACGTTCAGTCTTACTATAGAGATTTTCTCAACAAACAAAACCTGATTTTCAGCACTGTTTTGTTGTGCCACACTTGATAATCTTGCCTTGTTTCTGTGAACAGAGAGATGGCACAAGATTTTCTTCAAAGTATTTATGCACATCTTGGAGGAAAAAGGGTTTTGCAGTCTGTGTGCATATTCAAGCCATCTTCCCCTGGTAAGGCAGACCAGTCCTTCAATATGGTGAACAATTTGCACTTACAGAACATGTTCTGTGCCTCCTCAACTCCAAGGCAGCGCAGTGGGTTCAGCCCACCCCAAAATGTAACTTTACATTATCTTCACATATGCACCTAAACATGTCACTGTGTCTGCTGACATAGCAGCAGTCTACTGGAAATCTGCTAATCACATTTGGTGCACTGTGTTGGATTTGAAATGGCAGTACTTAATTATGCATAACCAGACCATATACTTCCCTTTTCAGTCCCAGAATGAAAAGTCCAGAATTTCTGCAGCTGCTCTGCAAAAGTCTACGCCAGTTTTAAGATGATTTTATCAAAACAGAAATAAGGTTTGGGATTGTTCATTCTGGTGGAAGGGAAGAAACTGTAAGAAAACACATTACTTCCTTCAACTTAAAAGCTCTATTGTGAGAGAGTTAGGGAGATTTCCACAAGCGGGTGGGGTGTCTCAGAGCTATTCTTATTGTCCAAGAGATAATCTTAGGAGCTATGTGACAATCTTCAGTAACGTCAGATCAAGACTATCCCAGAGACAATAAGAAAAGGCGTGTGGCTATGATGTTTCCCTATCAGTCAAATGGGTCACAAGGACATAGAATGTAGGCCTTGGAACTTTGATCTGTTTCTTGGCTGCAGCAATGCAAAACTGTGCTTGCTTCTATTTATTTACTCATTTATTTGATGGAGATTTTTAATTGAATGAAGGGAGAAGAGAAGGCTGCGTGGAGACCTCATAGCAGCCTTCCAGTATCTGAAGGGGACCTATAGGGATGCTGGGGAGGAATTCTTCATGAGGGACTGTACTGAGAAGACAAGGGGTAACGGGCTCAAACTTAAAAAGGGGAAGTTTAGATTGGATCTGAGGAAGAAATTCTTTACTGTCAGGGTAGGGAGGCACTGGAATGGGTTTCCAAGGGAAGTTGTGAATCCATCACTGGCGGTGTTCAAGGCTGTGTTGTACATAGCCTTGGGTGGCATGGTTTACTGGGAGGTGTCCCTGCCCATAGCAGGGGGGTTGGAACTAGATGGTCTTAAGGTCCTTTCCAACCCTAACTATTCTACGATTCTATGATTCTACAATACCGTTATGTCCAAATACCACTTCAGATATTATCAGCCACTTAACACATCATATAAACTGACTGTAGAAAAAGGATGCTTCAACAGAGGCAATTTATATCATTCTTTATGAAGAGATATATTTCCTGGGAGAGTGGAATTACAGTGATTACAACTTGAACTTGCCATCAATATTTAAAAATCATCAAAACCATTTGAAATTAACACCAATTGTACACAAACTGAAAAATTAGACTTTTTTTAAAAGATGCAGATTATGATGAGACTTTGAAAATACCAGCGTTTGAGTCCTTTTAAAGCAATGGAGCTGCATGCAGCAAAGGCAATCAGGAAAGCAAGAGGGCTCTTGATATCTCACCTCCTGCCATTAGAGGAGGGATCGGCCTAACAACAAAGGATGCATTGATTCAATCTGAATGACAGTAATGCCCAGGATGACAAGACCCTGCTTATTTTGCCTTTCATAAATATTTTTATAAATCAAGGTATTCCGGGTTCTTTCACTAAATAGTCCTCCAATGACAGTAAGTTAATTTTTGTTCCCTCTGCATTTCCTACAAACTGTAACAAAGGGGTAGCCACTGAATGTATTTCTACAGTTCAGTGCTAGAAGTGGGGAAGTATGGCTTTAAAAAAAAAAACAAGCCAACCAACCAACAACAGGCATAACCCATCTTCCAGCTTGTGGCACCTACTGAATTGTGGAGTAAGCACAAGGCAAGAGTGAATGACTTGCAGGGAAATCAGCTACTGAGGCCGACATTTTGCTTTTTAGAGAGAGAGCATCTCCCAGCTCTGAACTTCTACCCTTTTGCTCAACTTCTAATTTTAAGAAGAATGCTTTTTACCACTGTTGAAAGATGTCAGATAAATCCCAGTTTTGTCCAGAGCTCTGTGTGAGTGCCAAGGGACGCACTGCAGGGAGAGTGGGAAGGTCTGAGATGTGGTCTGTCTTTGGTCAAGACTCAGAACAAAAGAGCAAGGTGGGCTGCTCTCAAAGTGCCACCTGCCTCTGGCTGCTCAGGTAAACCCCATGTGACCAGTTAGGACACGAAAGATTTGCTTGCTTCTTTCAATTGGCAAAATACTAGTTTTCAGTGGTAATACATGCATTCTAATTTATCATACTCTGTCTTTTCTCCATCTCTGTATTTCTTTTTTTTTTTTTGTCGTGAGGGGAAGATCACTACTGATGAGACTCTACAAATGTATTCATGGGATAATTATATGTAGTACTGTCAGGAAGTCTGTTTAAATCTAATAATCAATATTTAGGTGCCAGGCTTGAATTTACCCCAGGAGAAGAGAAAGAGACTGTTTAGAACAACCAGAAAAGATATACCTGTGTATTCTGCAATATATATCTGTAGCTGCTTCAAAATAAACTGCAAAATCTATCAGAAATCTTGAAAAATCTGCTGTTGCTTTCCCTGAACAATGAAAATTTGAGACTGTAAAAGCTTCATGAGTGTTTAATAATAGTTTTTTGTGGTCTTGACTAAGCAATGGTGATGATGTATTGCAAGATTAATACATAAATCGTTAGGAAACTTTAGTCATTTTAATACAGCAAGTCTGTGTTTTGCTTAATTCACTGATTCATCCTGAGGCATATATTGAAATTTTGTGTGGCCTTTCATTAAAAACCCCAGCGTGTCACCCACACTTTCATCAGTTGTCTTTTAATGGAGCACATAGCAATCAGGTTGTTCTGGGTGCACGCTGCCCTCCAGGAAAATTAACACGCTGGAAATTGGGGAGCATGGTGATGGGTGAGAGGAGGATGACATGCTCAAGGCAAGTGCACTGTGAAAGAGGTCCACTTCAGGAAAACTTCACTGCTAACACTGGCCAGGTTAAACGTAGCTATGTGCCAATCAGTATTCATCCCCTGAGCCTTGTGTTGAAGCAGTATATGGTAGGAAAGGGAAATGGTGCTGTCCCCGCACCCTTATTTCATTCAGGCTGTATCCACTTCCTCCAGGTGTGTGCACAATGCAAAAACAACTGCTAATGAAGAAGAAAGTACTGAGAGCAGCTCGAGAGCCTGTGCACAGGAGGTGTGGAGAAGGTGGTCCCTGCCAAGCAGCAATTTTGTTTCCCCTGTTACTCAGTGGGTACCCTGAGCAGGCTTAATGCCTTTCACTAAACACGGTATCACTAGATGTAAATGGGAGACCTCTACAGCAAACAACCAAGCTAAAGCCAGCCAAAAAAGAAACCAGAGTAAGACTAGCTGCCAAGGGAAGTGCTAAACATGGATCCAGTTTTCAAACTTGGATAGCATCTGAGTCCATATTTAAACACCTAATTAGCCACTGCAGGCTCCAGTTTCAAATTTGGCTTCTCATTATATTTTACAATTGCATTGCCCCAACATGCTGGGGAGACTGCTGCTGGAGGCAGCACCAGAGATCCGTGGTAAAAATCAGCTTCTGTGAAAAAGAAAAAAAGTAAATCAGCAAACCACAAAGCACTCGCTCCAGAATTGAATATTTACTTATTTGATTCTGGGAAAAGTCCAAAACAACCCCTTTCTCTTCTCCCTAATTTTTGCAATAACAATGCAAACACTTCCGTCAATGTTACAAAGATTCTTGAGCTAAAAATAAGAATTTCTGCTAAAAAGTATTTGAACAAGAAATGCAGAACCTGCCTTACACTGATCATTATTCATCAGTATAGAATCAATAAAACATTTTCAAAAGAAGGAGAAGGTCCCGTATATCGCTGCTGTCTTGGCTGGATTTCAAAGCAGCTAATTAAATTCTGTTTGCCTCAGCTCCTCCTGTAGTTTCCATCTAGTGAGTTGTGCGTTGTCCTATTTTATCAGCATCACCTTGGCAAAATGCTGTGGAAGGGCACTCCCTGGGGGAGACTGTTTTCCGTGCTAGGAATAGTTGTCTGTAGAGAGCCCCGCTCAAATGAGTGGGTGAGCATGGACTTTCCGAACTACCAATGCCAGGCACACTACTCCTTCCCACTGGACTTCTTCCCACCAAGTCTTTGCTCTGCTTTTCCTAGCTGCTGACCAAGCATTGACAATGACAGGCTTGCCATACCACAGTACATGTTACCTGGTGTAGCTCAGTCCTGGTGGACAGTATTTTTTAGGATTGATCCCTAGGCAGTTGAACACCAGTAGCTCCTAGGTCTCTGACTGACCAGCGTATGTGTGTATACATACCAGTGGCAGCTGAGCACTACCAGTCTTTTCCTTGGATGGCCATCTGGTTAGGAGGCAGCTTCTCTGCTTGAAAGTCTGCTTGCCTTGCTGTGAAGCATAGATGCCTTGTGTCCTCAAGGGTTGAAGAATCACAGGCATGCACTGGTATGCCAGCACAGTTTGCTGGTAAGCAGTGTTCTGCTTTGGGCTCTCGTGTGCCTATTCATTTCAGAAAGCTTTTAGAGCCTTCAGAAAATGAAAGCAATGTGGAAATGTGCAATGTCAATATTATTTTATTTAGTGTACAATTATACTTTCATTCAGTGCAGAAAATGTACATACAGAATATGAAGTGCCAAGAAAGGCTAGACTTACATGAGTAGGCTTCCAAGCCACATAATTCCATGTGTAAGAGGAATACATTTTATGTTTTTAAACTGAAAGAGGGTAGATTTAGAGTAGGTATTAGAAAAAAATTCTTCACTGTGAGGGTGGTGAGGTACTGGCGTAGGTTGCTCAGAGGAGCTGTGGCTGTCCCATCCCTGGCAGTGTTCAAGGCCAGGCTGGATGGGGCTTGGAGCAACCTGGTCTAGTGGAAGGTGTCCCTGCTCATGGCAGCGGGGTTGAAACTCGATGATCTTTAAGGTCTCTTCCAGCCCAAACCATTCTGTGATTCTACTTGTATATGCATGATGGATGCAGTCCTGGCAAAGGTACAGGAGCCTATGTGCTCCTATTTCTCTCATGCATAAATTCAAGACTGGGTGTAATGAAGTCAAGTAACCACCATTAATTTTTTTTCTTAATATGGCATTTAAACAGCATGATTCTGTAAGATGGGGTTTTACAAAGAAACCAGTAACTGTTGCTCAGCAAAAATCCTTAGATTTGAGTCATGGGTCATTCTTCTGTCTTACGTAGTCCATTGATGTCAGATTCTTGGAAAGCAAAAAGCACACACAGAGAAAATGGGAAGATTATTGCAGGGGATCTACCAAAAAGTATCTGTTCTGTGTATTCAGTTTTATATCCTTTATATCTGTAGTATGTTATTGAAGTCTGATTCCTCACTGCCTTGCAAATCATTTGCATCTCTGCACTGTGATATAAAATCCTTCCTCCTTGATTGGATAGCTGTTTATATCTTCTAGCACTCATGTTTCTCTGACATAGATATCTATGCAAAGTACAAGGCTTTTGAGGATCTAGCCCTTGCAGTTCATGCTTCATTGCCACAAGGTAAGTCAAAACAGCACTCACACAAAATGTGGGAATGGGAAGTCATGGCAAGCCTTCAGCATCCTCCAGCCTGGCATCTGAAGGTTACTGAAGGCCAGACTAGACCCAGGCAGAACAAGTCAGAGTAGTCAGTTGCCAGCTCTGCTTCAACCGCTTGCCAGACAAGATCACTCTAATTCAATTTGAGAAGCTTGTCCTGTGCCCCAGCTTCCGTGTTTCGCTGGTGAGGGAATGGTGGCACTGATGGAGCAGTGCCAGGGTTGGCTGCCAGCTGGCTGCTGAAGGCGGCTTTGGATGAGTGCTTCTTCCCATGGGTGGCGTGAGCTCTGCCCCACACTGCTGCGCAAGAGAAGCTCGTAGCGGCTGAGGATCTGGTCCTTCAAGTTAAAAGGGTTGAAATATGCATGAAGCATAAGGTGACATTTTGAGTGTCTCAGATCAGAACAGGGACGTTACTGAATTTAAAATGTAACTGCAATTTTCTGACTAATGCCAAATCACTTTTATATTCACGCAGTGATTGTTCTTTATTCTTAAAATAGCCCATTTTACCCCGAGGCACAGGTGATATCTTTATGATGATGGAACTACATTATTCAGCATGTTACAGCTCAGGCCGCTGGTTGGTGCAAGGGCTGTTCACGGTCAGGTGTTCTTTTTTATTCTCTCTCAATTTATATAATGTATTTGTGGCCTGTTTGTTATTTGTTTGCTTGAGCAAGAATACAGCAGGTAAAAAAAAGAAGAAAAAAAAAAAGGAGATGCACTAGAGATTCAGTGATGTTGTCTTTTATTTCCTGTACCTGAGCTGTACAATTTGCCATTATATCTCCAAGTTTCTGAGTCCATTCAGACAACATGAACAGTTAAATTGCTTCAGTAGCCTTATACCTCTGCAGGGAGGCAGCTTGTTTCCTATCATCCAGGATTTTCTGTGGTGAAGTGTACCGGATATTATAAATAAAGTATTCAATGAGAATGAGATTAACAGAGCTCTGAGACATACTTGCTATTCATTCAGAATAAAAACCGTGTATTTAGTAACAACCACAGAAATTGAAGGCAAGTTTTTCAGCAGAGTAGGTGCATCCCCAGCCTAGGCATTTGCTGCACTAAGGGTGGAGGTGTAGAGGCTGGAGCTGCAGCTGTCACAGAGGCAGGACAACTAGGAGAGAGACAGGAGAGACCTGCTCCTTGGTGGTGCCCCTCTGTCTCTCTCCACAAGCAGTAGCTACTGACCCAGGGGCCCCTACCCCTGGCTTCATATCATCAGCAGCAGCAAGCAGTGCCCCTTCCCCAGGTTCTGGCAGATGCAAAGGGAACGGTGACTTGAGCTCTTTTGCTGCCCCCAGGAGCCTGTCGCTTTAGGCTCCCTCCTGCTTTGCTTATGAGCTATCTGTAATGCCAGGAATTACCTCTGGTTCCGCTAAGCACCAAAAAGGTTAGATGAGAGGCTGTAGTAATTACGAGAGTGAATTGTCATGGCATAGGAATTTGTGGAGGTGATGCTGAAGCCCCAGTTGGGAGAAGCATTCGAAGTGACATTCCTGCTAATTTGCCTGGAGTGAGCCTGCTTATTTTAAAAAAAAAAAACTGCTGCCTGCATGCAGTGAAACCCAACTAATCACAGGTCCTTGGAAGTTTGACTTGAAAGAATGGCCGATTCAGCATCCAGAGGAGACAGGCTCAAAGGAGTCTCAACAGGTTATGTTTTCTGTAATTCCCACTGTGAGCCTTCGTCGCACCTCACGTTTGGTAGAGAACCAGCCAACTGCCTTTGCTGTAAAGGCTGTACATGACGTAACTCTGCTTACACTTGCAGCCACATTCCTCACTCAATCTTTTTGACTATCTCTTTAGCTGTAAGTAATCTGTTGTGTCATTGGGGTAGGTACAGTGAGTACCTTAGTCATCTGTACTGTGCCCAACACAGGTGCCATTGCCAGAAGTTAGTTGGTCCTGCTGCATTACAAATAATAAATAACCAAGAGTAGTATGATCAGACAAAGATTTACTGTGGGAACAGGGTATGTATGTGTGGGAAAAGAGCTATGAGGAAGGGGAGAGTAGTTTGAGAGCCTCTAGGTAGTGATGATACCCTGGAGACTGGTGCCTCAGCATTTCTAGCTTAAATATTTTGACACAGAGATTCTAGCAGGTACTGTGGCATTTGATTTTAATTTTTCTCCCCACAATAAATTAGACTTGGTGTCTGACAGAATAATCCCCAGAACTCCAGCAAACAGCACACCTGCCAGTGATAAGCTGCTGCTTCTGAGGGCTCGATGTATAGCGGTTTGTTTGCTGGATATTGCAAAATGCAAGACATTTGTTGTTTGTGCAGTTCTGTTTTCCTTCTGACTGTTTTTATGTGCATCTCCCTCTCTCTTTCTCTCCTATAACAGATGTTCGTATTCACCCCATGGAGCCTATGCCCAAAGCAAACTTGCCCTTGTGTTATTTACCTATCAACTACAGCATCTTCTGGCTGCAAATAGAAGCCATGTGACTGCTAACGTAGTAGATCCTGGAGTCGTGAATACTGAGCTCTACAAGCATGTCTTTTGGGTTGTAAGAGTGGCTAAATGGATGACAGCCTGGCTGTTCTTCAAGGTATGCAGTTTTTAAATCATTTTGTCGCCATGCCCTTGCATTGTGAGAGCTGTAGTCAGTAGAAGGAGTTTCAGGCTTTATAATAATATATGGAATTGATTGCATTTCTCTGTCCTCATGAGAAGGACAAAGTTGGTGAAAACAGGCCTTCTCCAGAGCAAACACTCTCACAGTAAGGGAAAGAAATGCCTTTCACATTCTGTGCCCATGCGCTGATTATCATGTGTGCATGGGGGCAAAGCAACATCCTAACACAGAGCCAGACTATGCAGCATGTTCCTTGGAAATGCCTTGTACATCCTCCTAATGAGAAGCAAATGTGATCTGGCATGGTGTACATGTACACAGCACATTATAGAGAAGAGGGCAAAAGGAGGAAGGAAGCTGTACAAAAATGGTGGTGGGAAGTGGCTATGCCCTAGGCTGTGTGGGTCCAGACACTCATGCTCTCACACTAACATGTACTTGTAATGGTACCTGATTTTCTGTTAGTTGTTCCTGGTCCATGTTAGGAAACTTACAACTGCTTGACCAAACTGATCCAGAAGTGGGGCAGACCCAGTTACAGTTACCTTCAGTAACATTTTGTAGTGGTGTAAGTAGATTGATCTGAAATCAGTTTAGCTGTGTAGGTACAATCTCCTCATCCAGACAAGCCTTAAGAGGACTCGTGCTGAGAAAATGTACTTTCAGAAGGTAGTTTTTGATTAAGTGAATTGAACCTGATTCCATAGGGAAAATTAAATGTCCTAATTAAAATGGAGTATTTTAGATCAAGGGGCATGTCCCACAAAGCAAATTAATTTTAAACTTTGATATGGAAATATCAGTAGCTTTAATTTTAGAAATTAAACTGGAGGCTAGAAGAGTGGATGTAAAATAAGATGCAAACAAATAAGCCCATATTAAAAAAAAGTAATAGTATCTTCCGAGTACACTCTGAATATTGCAATACAATTGTAATAGGAATCCTCATAATATGTAATGCATTCTTAACGAAGCAGAATGCAGCTTTGCCAGACTGTATATGTTAAACTTGTTTTGCCTCTTGTGATTGACATTTTAAGTATCACTCTCAGGTGGTGGTGTTTTTTCGTTGGACTTACTTCACCTTGCTAACCATAACAGTTTCATGCAGATGTTTAGGTTGTGCTCAGCTTTTCCTCTGGAGCCACAAAATTCTGACAAAATTTCCATGTCTGAGAGTGAGAATTTAGTCTCTTTTTATTTACAGCCCTCAGTTTCATTTGTATGCTCAGGGAGACATTTCTGTATTATACTGACCAGGTTTAGGCACTGAATGGGATGTCACTGAGCAAACATAAAATGACTGGATTTATCTCATGCAGTTCTAATAGTAATGCGCTGATAGTTCCTGATCACTTCCTATTCTTTGTATGAGATGCTGCTCTAGAAGAATTCTGCCTTGCACCAAGTGATGGACACATGCATACTGACAGGCATGGAAGTGTACTTCAAAAGTACATGGAAGTCTGTACTGCCAAAAAGCAAACACATCAGTTGCTTTTTAAGTAACAATAACTTCAAGTTTCAATGACTGTATGCTTCAGTTATTGAGATTGAGATTTTAATGGGTTTATATAATAATGTTTTTTTCCTATGAACCAAAGGAGAGGGAAACTCCTACTATCACTCTTCCCGTCCTTCCTTAGGTTTCTGAATCACTGCTCTGACTTCTGCTTTTTGCTTATTGCTTAATGCTTAAGATATGTTTATGTATTCAGGGTTGACTTTGCCTTCCTTTCTCACACTCAGGAGCACTTTATCACATAGGTACGTCTTGTTCAGCTCCAGCAGAATGGCATCACAAGGCAGTGCTTAGCTTCATGGCAAGCTCACATCAAAAGCCTGCCTAGCGATTTTAATATTGCTGTACCAAAGGCTGTAGTATCCAGTGTTCAGACCTTCATGTGTCTTGTGTTGGTCGTGTGCACTAGGATAAATTTCTCTGGAGAAAAGTAAGGAAGCAAGTATAAGAAAATTCAGTTGTCTGATAGTATTAGCTGATAGTTGGTAGTAAGGATTTCTTCTACTCTGGAATTTCATTCCCAAGGGCACATACATAAATCTTCCTTCTATGATTATGGCAATAATGCAGTGAAAATGAGGTGATAGCACTCTAGTCATATTAGCTCAACTAACTTTTATCACCCTGAAGTATTCTGGAACAGTTTCTAAATGTGTGCAGGAAATTGCTTCACCCATTGCAACCTGGCACTTGGGAGAGCCAACACAACCCAGATAGATCTGGTGAGAAAATACATTTTGGACTT
Organism: Forpus xanthops; assembly: GCA_032466535.1. Lineage (NCBI taxonomy): Eukaryota > Metazoa > Chordata > Aves > Psittaciformes > Psittacidae > Forpus > Forpus xanthops. The sequence continues at coordinate 4,429 of JASSUY010031877.1, read as the reverse complement.
ATCACACCGCGTTCCCTCAGGAGAGAGACAACATATTGTTTGATTTAATTCCAAACTACTGTGGCAGAGCCTCCTCTACCTTTAAATGCCAGCACTGGTCCCAATTGCATTCAAGTCAAACACCTCCCAGGTATTGCAGCCTGGTCCCCCACTCTCACTAGGCTGCTCATATTTGAGGCAGCTTAGTTGGCAGACAAGGCTGTTGGCTCAACATCAGCAACAGAGCCACCTCAAGGTATTTAGGTACAAATAAACCTACAGGTTTGTAAATAGGCTATGATACAAGGTATTATCAGTTTGAGTTTCTCAGAACTGTGAAACATTGTCTTCTGGTCTTCATACTTTGCTCACTAAAATCTCTACCAAATCAGCTGCAGTGAGAGGCACCACTGTAGAAATAAGATAGGCCAAGCTCAAAGATCCACTGGCAGTCATAAAATTTGTGAAATTAATGCCTGCCCTTTAGAAGTGATGCTTCATTCTTTCTCTGCTTGATTCTTTCTCAGGAAAGTTATTGTCTGCTGTTGTACTGGTTCTTCAAATTTCCATTTTGCAAATGTTTTCTCTACATTTTTAATAAACACGGGCAGAAATTATGATTATTCCTCAAAAAAAAAGAATTGATTTCTACCCCTGTGACTTCTCAGTAAATAAAAGCTGATGAGCAGTCCCAGTATTTTGCAGAGTATAGTGAAAGTCCCTCAAGAATTTTTGACATAAAGTGATTTTTTTTTTTAAGATATAAACTCAAAACTGGTAAACTATAACTAAATAGTAAGATAATAATAGCCTAAAAAGACATTCGTTGGGCATCTAATTGCAATTTAGCCAACTGTGGAGCACACCAGATTTAGTAACGGGTACTGTCCAAGCTAGAAACCAGGAAGGTACCATTTCCCTCTGAAGTAACTGTAGTTCTGCTACAGATGATAGTGAATATTCATTCTCAGCCAGATGGCCTCTGCTTGTGGTACAATTAAAATGCCTTAGAGCAAAAAATAAAATGTTGACTATCATTAATGCCCAGTGGCAGAGACCGTTCTGCTTCATGTGACTTCATAATGCCATCAAAGTAGAGATGGTTCCTACACAGCAATGTTGTAAACTTGCCCAAATCCTTCCTTGTGACCAGCTTGGTGAACAGGTCATTTTCAGATATAGAGTATTCAGTTCTTTCAGCCACCTCAGACCAGTATTAAGAAGGCGTTATGGAAGGAAGACTGTGCATCTGATCTTGTTTCAGCTGTCAGTTTCAAAGATGTAGTGCCACATAAGTTATTAATGACTGACAAACTGCAAATGAATAGAATTAGTCACCCCACCAGCCTGTAAAAGCAAAGGGAAGGGCTTCAGGAGCACAGGCTAGAAATCAGCCAATATAAACCAGTTAATTTCTTTCATCTGTCAAAATAAGCTTAACTTTACTGCAATTTTCCAATAACATTTTTAAAGAAATGCTTCCAGTCTGTAAGTGCAGCTAGAAAACAAGATCTAAACCCCCTGGATTCATCATTCATGCCAGAGGACAGTCATGCAGGTCTTATTGCAGCATTTCTTATTCAAACTGTCCCTTTGGCACTGTGAATGTAGAAAATTCATTTCATCCTTCCCCCACCCTGAGGTGTCAGGAGACAAACACATCACCACACAATAACGCCAGCTGTAGAGAATGAGAATAATTAAATTCTGCAGCTGAAAGCAGCAATTCATCAGCATCAACATCTTCTGTCCATGTGACTGTGAGGTCCTCATATAAAGCTGTTCTGGAATTTTCTGACAAAATGAAAACTCCTTGAAGAAACATGTTATTTGTGGTTAATTTTTACAAAAGGCTTTTCAGATCAAAAGTAGGATTCTGGTCAAAATCAGAGAGAAGGAAACGGCCTTACTTTTTCTATAGCTAGAGTTACTAATGTAGTCTTTAAATAGGTCTCATTTTTGCACACGTTGGGACAGGGGTTTATGCTTTAGAACTATGGGGCTTCTTTTATTCTATGAAATAAAGATTTGATTTTTCATACAGCCATGGAACGGTTCTAGGGAGAAAGATGGATGGGCCCACCTGAGAGGTCTAATGAACAACTCTTGGAGCTCCCAAATGCTGAGATTTTTCTTGCATGTGAATCTCTGGACTTGGGTAGGCATGCAGGCCCTCCTGTCTGTTATGGTGCCTGTGGATGCAGTTTAACTGCTTTATTTGTTCTAACTGCTGAGCAAGAAGGCTTTGGAGCACAGTCTCTTTTGTGCCTGTCCTAATTAAGAGCAAACTCCTTTAAAGCAGGCTGACTCTCAGTGTGTACCTAAATGGCATTGGAACCTGGTCTCCAACCTATCCACTGTTCTCCTTTGTCTCAAGATACCGTTATTTAGTGCATGTTTTCTCAGGTCTAAGTAGTCAAAACATTTATTCTGAGACACATTGAGAATTGTTGGAGAATGGCTCGATGGCAAGAAAGTGAAGGATTTGTGTTGTGTGCATTGGTGTATGACACACAAAAGCATAAGGATGCTGTATGGGAGTGCAATGTATTGGAATGCATCAGAGGGGAGTAAAGGCTGTTGAAGTTGTCATTTATAACTCTTATTTGGAGGAGCTACTGGCATGATCTGTCCCTAAGCCACACCCAGGCTTCCTCTTGGAGAATGCTAGTTGAAACAGGCCAAAACACAGCCATGGAGCAAGAAAATAACAAAGCAGTGTGTATGGCCAGAGATCCATCTTGTGCCTTGTCCTGCAGTTTTAGTTGTTTGGTTAAAATAGGAAAAGCATCCCCTTTTTTTCTCCTGACAGTGTAAAATAGGAAGACTATCTTCCATCTTTCAAAAGAGTTCACAGGACTGGAAAACTGTCTAATGCTGCCTGCAGGATTAATCCTTTTTAGCTTGGAAAATGGTCTAAAGAAACACAGTTTAAACCTACACTGTGCACTATGGGGAAACCTGTGCTTGTCCTGTGTGAAATTTTTTCGGAGTGAAATTTTCAGACTGGCAAGTGTCTGAAATGTTGTGATATCTTGCTATCAGGCCAGAAGCTTACTGAAAACAGGTAAATACCTTTGTGGTAGAGGACTGCATGGTAGAGGATTGTTAATTTAACTTGAGAGCTCAGGCAGATTGTTTCATTCTATCTGAAAGGAATTCAATTTGTATCCAAAAGAGTAAAAAATAGTCTCTGTATTGCTGTAATGTGGAGAGAGTAAGTAAACAGTTAAGAAATTGTGAAAATACAAGAGCCTAACGAGTGTTAGCACATCAGCTCTTACTATAGAATCATAGAATCATAGAATAGTTATGGTTGGAAAGGACCTTGAGATCATCTAGTACCAACCCCCCTGCCATGGGCAGGAACACTCCCACTAAACCATGCCACCCAAGGCTCTGTCCAATCTGGCTTTATATACCGCCAGCGATGGAGCATTCATAACTTCCCTGGGCAACCATCTTGTAATCTGTAGCTATTTTCATGTTTAGAACCCAGAAGGTTAGTTAGGAAAGACATTTTTTCATCAGTCAGTTTATTACTTGTTAACATTTCTCAGCAATACTTTCCTATGTATTTGGTTAGTACCTTTAAATGGTAATTATTCCCAGTCAGACATGCTCAAAATGGAGGAAACACAAGAGGAAGATAATTTGCTGTGGAACAAAAATACATGCCTGGGGCTCAGTTCTGATTCCTGTCAGTTTTAAAGAAGGTAACCATGATGCCTCCAACATTAAGGTCTCAATAAAGACCTTGAAAGCCTGGGGAATTAGATGAAATGCTGAAATTTCAACTAGACCATTAGCCTTTCACTTTCAATCCTTAGTCTTTTTAGTTAGGGGTTATAGCATCATGCTACTGTAATTCTCCCTCGTGCACCTGAGATTTTCTACCTCCATCTTCACATAATTAAAATACCATTTTCTTTAAGTCAGATAACACAGCGCTGTTGGAAACTTGAAACCACTGGCAGCAGAATACAGAGCAGCCACTATTTTTTCTCATCAGCATGTCTCTCAGATATCTTTTTGAAGGAGAGAAAGAACAAAAGAGAAAGGAGTCTACCCTAGCCCCACAGAAACGACCCACTCAGCAAGGGTACCAACAGGAGTTACAGGCAGTTTCTCTCTCAGATTCACAGAATCATAGAATAGTTAGGGTTGGAAAGGATCCTAAGATCATCTAGTTCCAACCCCCCTGCTATGGGCAGGGACAGCTCCCACTAAACCATGCCACCCAAGGCTATGTCCAACCCGGCCTTGAACACTGCCAACGATGGAGCATTCACAGCTTCCCTGGTGTCATGGGTTCAGCAGCAGCAGTTGTTTTTCTCCTTTAAGTAGTAGCTGGTGCAGGACTGTTTTGGATGTTTGGCTTGGGAACAGTGCTGATAACACCAATGTTTATAGTTATGGCTTAGAATGTTTAGGCTGGCCAAGGACTTTC